>JAODAL010072035.1:0-15281 GCA_025379985.1 Phyllomedusa bahiana
CCGCAAGCAAATTTTTGGGGGAAAAGACCAGGATAAAATCCGCAAAGTCGTCATCATCATCATCATCAACACAGGGACTTGGTCGTCCCCACTTTTTTCATCCAAAGCGGGGCCCACAACAAGGGGGGACTGCAAAGGGGGTTTCCGACCGCCCGGGTTTTTTTCCGATTGAAACCCCTTCCTTTACCCCTCTGATGGCAACCCCGTAACTGGGCGTCAGAGCAAGAAAATCTCCTTTTTGGCCCCTTTTATCTTTTTTAAAATGCCTTCACCCCAACCCCATTTTGGGCCCCATAGAGGTCTTCAAAAATGGGTTATCCACATTTGGGGGGAAAAACGATTTTAATTTGGGGGGCTTTCATTTTGGGCAGATGCAAGATCTTTTATGACGACATTTGTGGCCCTGACGCGAGGACGAGGAGGTAAGACTGCAGATGCATTTTTCCTTAACCACTGAAAGGGCAGATTGGGGAAGGGTGTTTTGTTTCTTAAAATTTCCCCAAAGGGGCCTTTACCCAGCGATGACAGGGCCCGACGGCCCTGCCAAAAGACATCCGCTGGCAAAGCGTGGGTTGGGCGCCAGCACTGGAAAGGGGCACCCCTTTTTTCGTCCCTCTACCTCCAGTGCTACCCCCCCCCTTTGCTCGCTTTTTCCACCTGCATTTTTGCTCCATTTTTCGAAATTTTAAAAATTTTTAGAAGGTATGGGTAGTTTTTTGGGAAAATCCCCTTAATTTAAAAAAAAGGGAAAAACACGCTAAATTTTCAAATCCCCTTTTAATCAAAACAAAATTTCTGGATTCAAATTTAAAAAGCAAGGTCCCCCCAACAAATCTGGGCGGGGGAAAGGTCCAAAAAACACGTATCTGTTTTTGTTTTGATATAAATTTTTCGGGAAATTTTTTTCACCTTTTTTAATTCACCTGTTGAATAAAAATTTCTGTTTTTAAATTTACGTAATGCTGCGTCAATGAACAGTGCTGGGTGCGCAAAAGTTTAAAAAACAAAATAACTGTTATGTTTTGATAAAATAAACCTTGATTTTTTGCAACCCTTTTAAATTTACCTTGGTGAATATAGAATTGCCGTTTTAAGATTTAAAAGTAGATGCGCGTCCCAAAGAACAGTGCGGGGGGCAAAAGCAAAAAACACGTAAAAGTTTGTTTTTGGGTATAATAAACGGTATTTTTTGGGACCTTTCAATTCAAACCCGTGGTGAATATAGAATTTCTGTTTTAAGATTTACGTAGATGCTACGTAATGAAAAATGCTGGGTGCGCAAAAATCAAAAAACCAAAGTTTTAAAGTTATGTTTTTGATATAAAAAACCGGGATTTTTTTCCCCCTTTTAATTCACCTGTGGGAATATAAAATTGGGTGTTTTAAGAATTTTCGTAGAAGCTGGGGTCAATGAACCCGTGATGGGTGGGGCAAAAGTCAAAAAAAACGTAAAAAAGTTAAGTTTTTATATAATAAACGGTTAAATTTTTTGGGACCTTTTTAATTCCCTTTGGTAAAAATAGAAAAAACTGTTTTAAGATTTACGTAGAAGCTTTCCTCAATTTAACAGGGGCTGGGTGCGCAAAAGTCAAAAAACAAAGTAACTGGGTTTTGTTTTCGGGTATAATAAAAATGTATTTTTTTTGGGACCTTTCAATTCACCCCGTGGTTAATATGAATTGCCCGTTTTTAAAAAATTTACGTAGATGCGCTTTAATGAAAAAGTGCGGGGGCGCAAAAGTCAAAAAAAAAACGTAAATGTTTTTGTTTTGATATAAAAACTTTTATTTTTTTTCCCCCTTTCAATTCACCTGTGGTGAATAAGAAAATTCTGTTTTTTAAAATTTTTCGTAATGCCCGCGTCAATGAACATGCTTTGTGCGCAAAAGTCCAAAAAAAACTTTAAATGTGATGTTTTCGTACGATACACGGTTTTTTGGCAACAAACAACCTGTCTGGACTAAAATTGCGGTTTGTAATTTAATTTCAAGGTGGAAAAAACAACAGCACAGGGGTAAGGGGAAAAAATTTAAAACCCTATTAAAAGTATACGATAAAAAAAGTGGGTTTTGCAGCTAACAAAAGACCGCATTACTAAAAATGATGTTTATCCAATAAAAGTTCGGGCTGCCAATCCGGGAAAATATTTAAATAGAAAGTTAATAAAAAGTATCCATACAATGTTAAACCTAAGTTTTTGGTGAACTTTACCATGTTCTTTATAATAAGTTGTCTGTGTTCCCCCCCGGCCCCCCCCCCCCCCCCCCCCCCTCCCACCGCCCTTTTACAGTGGGGTTCTTTTTAAAATTCTTAGCTACTAATAAAAAAATTCAAATCTCTTCTAACTAAATTGGAAGGATCACAGCTAATAGTAGAGGTTTCTCTGTGCAGAAATAGACTAATTTTGCTGAGCTGTTTGGCCACAGGCAGAACGCAGGTCCTATCCCTATGAGACGCTGAGAGACACTGAGGCTGAAACAGGAAACGCTGTTCTATGTAAAACGAGGTCATGTGATTTTTTCCAGCCAATCGCAACCATACACATCCCAGTCATGACGTCGCACACACATCTCACCCTGCTCTATTCTGTAATCTGATTTGCTGGCCGCCAAAATTACAGGAAGCGCCGAAAAAGGTGCGATCTTAATAGATGATGCACAGATTTTAACCTTAATTATCGCATGATCTGGAAATTTCTATCACCAAAAAAAACTTGACGATTTAAACTTTGTCGATAAAAATCGCTCAACACTAGTCTTAGGCACTCCAGGATGGCCGGCTACCCACGAACAATGCCCCCCCTTCAGAATTTTTCTGCGAAGCACAGGTCGCACGAAACTCTTTCCAGGGGGTACCTGTCGGAGATCCACTGGGGCCACAGAAATTAAATGATCCGGTGGGATGATTGACAATGAGGTGATTCCTCACCCAAAATGTCCGAAGCACGGGACAGGGCATCTGCTTTGATTTCGGCGGGTCGGAAATGGCTCACAAAGTTTAATCGCGAGAAGAAGAGGGACCAGCGAGCCTGTCGGGTGTTGAGGCGTTCGGCTATCTGTAGATGCGCGAGGTTTTTGTGGTCTGAATAAATAGTGACCAGATGATGAGCCCCCTCCAGAAGATGGCGCCATTCCTCTAAGGCTAACTTAATAGCCAGCAGCTCGCGGTCTCCAATTGTGTAATTCTTCTCAGCCGGAGAGAAAGTTTTCGAAAAGAATCCACAAGTGATGGTCTTGCCCCTAGGATCTCGCTGAGAGAGCACCTTCCCTGCTCCCACGTAAGAGGCATCTACCATCAGGAAAAAAGGCTTCTCAATGTCTGGACGGGACAGGATAGGGGTCGATGCAAATGCCGACTTGACGGGAGAACACGTCTTAAGCCAGCTGTGGCCAAAGCTTAGGATTGCCCGACTTCTTAGTAAGAGCCTCAATTGGGGCTACCACTGTGGAGAAGTGCGGGATGAACTGGCAGTATTAGTTGGCGAACCCCAAGAAGCGTAGGCCGAGAGGGCGGGGCCACTGCAGGACGGCAAACAGCTTGGCCGGGTCCATTTGAAGTCCCTTGTCAGAGACTATGTACCCGAGGAAGGGCAAGCTGGACCGATGAAATTGGCACTACTCCAACTTGGCATATAGGTGGTTCTCTCTGAGGCGTCTAAGGACCTGATGCACATGGAGATGGTGGATCTTTAGGTCAAGCGAGAAAACCAAAATATCGTCCAGGTATACCACAACGCAGGAATAAGGGAGGTCACGAAAGATCTCATTTATAAATTCCTAAAAAACTGCCGGGGCATTGCTCAAGCCGAATGGCATAACCAAATACTCGAAATGGGCATCACGTGTGTTAAACGCCGTCTTCCACTCGTCGCCCTGCCGAATGCAGATGAGATTATAGGCCCCACATAAATCCAATTTGGAGAAAATCCTGGCCCCGCGGTCGAAGAGCTCCGTGATCAGTGGTAACGGCAGGGACGTTGCTAGGGTCCTAAAACATCCGGGGCCCGGACCCTCTGTGTTACGTTGTTACGTTTTGTTCAGTATGGCGGGGTTCACACAGTATTTTTCACGACACATCGTGAGCTGCTGCATATATTTTTACAGATAAAAAAGTAGGTTTCTGTCACTAATTTTCTGCAAATTTCACAAAAATCCTGTCCTGATGTATTAATGTCCTCAGGTAGATATATATATTTCCCCCCAAAGGGAGATGTATTAATGCCCCTCAGGTAGACATATAAATATTTACCCTCCCAGGGAGATGTATATAATGCCCCTCAGGTAGACATATATATACCCCCCCCGGGGAGATGTATATAATCCCCCTCAGGTAGACATATATACAGGCTGGACTGGCCCATAGGGGAATTTAGGGGAAACCCCGGTGGGCCCTGGCATGATAGACCTGAATTTCTTTTTTAAATTACAATGCTCCTCAAAAGAGTTAAAAAAAGCAATAGAAAAAGAGTCAAAAAGCAAGAGCAGGGCATAGGAGTGTACAGTCATTTGCAGTAGCTGCATGTTTGGATTCTAAAATAAACTCCACCGGTGGGCCCAGAAATAGGTCAACTGGTGGGCCCCTAGAATCAACTTCACCTGTGGGCCCTAGACACCCCAGTCCACACTGCATGTATAAATTCCCCCCCCCCCCCCAGGGTGATGTATATAATGCCCCTCAGGTAGACATATTTTATCCCCCCCTCCAGGGAGATGTATATAATGCCCCTCAGGTAGGACATATAATATACCCCCCCGGGTAGATGTATAAACGCCCCTTGGGTAGATTTACATAATACCCCCCATTAGGTAGCTGTATTATCCACGTTATATTATCTCTATTGGCCCAGATATACAATGACCCAGAGGCTGACAGTTAAATATTTTGGGGCTCCCCAGACATATCATTGTCACTTATACCCAGTTTTTTGAACCTGCCTAACTAAAAAGTCCTAGTATAGCCCATCCCCCCTGTGACAGTGACCGCAGCCCCGTATATACACCTCCACCCTGTGACCTGCAGCCCCAGTATATACACCTCACCCTGTGACCTGCAGCTTCCAGTATTTTACACCTCCACCTGGACCTGCAGCCCCCAGTATATACCCTCCACCCTGTGACCTGCAGCCCCCAGTATTATCCCACCTCCACCCTGTGACCTGCCCCCCCAGTATATAACCCCCACCCTGTGACCTGCAGCCCCCGGTATATACACCTCCACCCTGGGGCCTGCAGCCCCCGGTATATACACCTCCACCCTGGGGCCTGCAGCCCCCAGTATATACACTCCACCATGTGACCTGCAGCCCCCGTAATTACACCTCCCCCCTGTGACCTGCAGCCCCCAGTATTACACCTCCACCCTGTGACCTGCAGCTCCCAGTAATAACACTCCCCCCTGTGCCTGCAGCTCCCAGTATATCACCTCCCCCCTGTGCCTGCAGCTCCCAGTTAACCCCTCCACCCTGAGACCTGCGCTCCCAGTAATAACCTCCACCCTGTGACCTGTAGCTCCCAGTATATACACCTCCACCCTGTGACCTGCAGCTCCCGGTATATACACCCACCCTGTGACCGGGCGCTCCAGTATAAACCCTCCACCCTGTTACAATGACCTGCAATCTCCTGTAGGCCAGCAGCTCTGCTGGGCTCTCAGTGACTAGCAGGAGGAGCTGACCCTCAGGGCTCACTGGCTGCAGGAAGAGCCGACACCCGGGGCTCCCAGGCTGCTGGAGGAGGAGGAGCCGACGCCCGGGGCTTGTAGGCTGGAGGAGGAGGGGCAGACAACCGGGGGTTGCAGGGGAGGAGCAGCCGGCGCCCGGGGCTAACGCAGTCTTGCTCCTCCTCTCCTACAGACAGCCCCCGCACAGGTCGGCAGATGGGAGGGCGCTCCTCTGCCTGCGTATGCGCAGCTTACGGAAGCCCTGGAAGCGGCGCATAATGCATACAGTAGCGGCGGCGCCGCATCGTTGGTTCTCAGAGAACAACAATGCGGCGCTGCAATTAGTGAATGAGGCCGGGAAAATTAAACATTGGGGCAACAGGCAATATATTCGGGGCACGAGCCCCGGGAAAAAACCCTGCCTAGCGACCCCCCTGGGAAAAGGGTAATGGTTTTCTACAACGGTTAAATTTTATTCGGGCCAAGGGTGGGAAATGAAAGGGACGAGAGAGCCATCTTTTTTCTCCCCCGAAAAAAACCGTTTGGCACCGAAGCGGAGATTTTGGACAGCGGATAAACCCCCCTTCTTAAAGGTTCTCAAAAATACGGGGACCAAAGCCAGTTTTCGGGTCTCAAAAATGACAGTGGGAAAAACCCTTTCCTCGGGAAGGACCGTCCCAGGAAACAGGTCAATGGTTACAGTGGGAAAGGGGACGTTTAAGGGGGCCCCATTTTCCCCGCCTGCTTTTTGGAAAAAAAGCCCCAAAAGGCCCGGGCCCACTCGGGGGCCCACCCCCGGAAAGGGGTTTTGGGAGGGCGTCAGTGGGGGAAGGGGGGGATTTTGAAAAACAAGACAACGATTTGGAAATTTTTGGGGTCCCCAACCCCCGCTATTCCCCACGTTTCCCATCCAGCATAGGGGTGGCCCCTGAGGGGGAAAGCAGCTCCGGGGCTTTTTCTTTGGAGGAGTGACTAAGGGGCCCTTTCCGAGGTGGACCCCCGGGGATAAAAGTTTCGACATTTAAGCAGCGTCCTTTATTCCCGTTGGACCTGGAATAAAGGGAAGGCAGGAATTAAACTTGGGAGCTCCGGTCCCTTACCGCCCCCCAAACCGGCATGGTCAAACCCGAGGAGAGAAACTGGGGATCCCTTTCTCCCAAACGTATCCTAGGTGCGCCGTTTCCTGGCCCTTTCCCCCCGGGAAATGCCCTGGACGGCACAGAAACCCCACAAGTTCTCTACTCGACGCGGGGCCCCTTTGGGGGTTCTGTAAAGCAAATGCGGGTCGATTTGCATAGGTTCTTCACCGGAGTCCTGCGGAACTGGCGAGGAGGCCCCCTGGAAACCCCGGACCCAAGGCGGGGAATGGGTGGGGGACAAACCCTTGTCGCTTTCCTGAGGGGTGGCTCCTCTTGTTCTCCCCGGAAAAGCGCACGGGGATGCTAAGGGGCCAAAATGGATCAGCCCCCCTTAAGGAGGTCGGGAGGTCTCTTGCGGGCCGTGCCCCTTTGGACCCTCCCCAGAAAACCCCCTTTTTTTAAAGGGTTTAGAAAACAAAGCCGCTTCATTCCAGGTCAACTCAGGGGGCCGGGGCGCCCCAGTCCTCCTCAGCCCTTTCCCCCAAGCCACACCGGGTTTAAACCGAAAACCTTATCAGGACTTCCAAATGTTTTTTTCCGAGAGGCGAGCTGGGGCCCTTTTCCCTTTTCCTTATCCCCTTTTTAGGGATTGCCCCAAAAAGACCTGCTACCGGGAACCAGTCCTCCCCGGGGTAGGGTCTACCCGTTCCCCCTTTTCCCAAAACTGGGGGCGATGTGGGCCCTTTATTAGAAGAAAATCTAGGAAAAGGGGTTTCATCCGCAAATCTACTTCTCCGGCGGGTCCCGGATTTTTCTTTGGGGGAGAAGAAAGTTGGACCCCGGAGACCGGGCATTGACTACCGTGGTCAAATAAATTTACCTCAAGAACCGGTACCCCTTTTCCCTCCCTTTAAATCACGGAACCTTTGACCGCCCCCCGGGGGGGGTTAAAAGGTCTTTTTCCAATTGGATTTTTGGGGGGGGCCTTTTAAAATCTCTTTGGGGATGGGAAAAAGGCGACGAGTAAAGAGGGCCCTTCAAAAAATGTATGGGCACTTTGATTTATCTGGTAATGCCCTTGGGCCTTTATGCAACCCCTCCGGCCGCCCTTCCGGGAAAATTTTGTCAATGACATTTTAAAGGGGGCCCCTCCTATATCCCTGGGGTTGGTTATTTTGATGACAAAAATGGTATTCTCACCCGACTTGGACCCCAAACCTTTCCATGTGCGCCAGGCCCCTTGGACCCTGCGCGAGAACCATCAAATTGCAAAACGGGGAAAAGGGGCCTTTTCACCAGACCACCCTCCCGTTTTTTTTGGATACTTTAATCTCTGAGGGGGGTCGCGGATGGCCCCCCACCAAACCCCTCTCCCGTCCTACAGGGGCCCCGACGTTGGGCCTCCCGGGCTATAAAACCTTTTCCGGGGTTTTCCAAAAAATTACTCCCCGGCCCAATTCCCCCCCCGCATTTTTAAAACGTTTTTTGCCCCAAATTTTGGGGCCCCTTAAAAAAAAAACCTGCCAACCCAAACTGGGCCCCCGGTCCCCCGAAAAACCCTTTTTTTCCCTTTTTGAAGGAAAGCACGCCCCCCGCCCCGGGTGTTACCCCCGGCCAAAAAACCGAGAAACCCTTCTTTCTGGAAGGGGAAGCCTTTTCCATGGGAGCGGGAACACTGCTCCCCCAAAAGGGGGCCCCCAAGGGGAAAGCTGGGGACCTGCGGGTTCTTTTCCGGGAAACCCCCCACCAGCAGAAAAGAACTATCCCTGGGGGGATCGGAATTTTTACCCAAATTAAGCTTGCCTGAAGAAGGGCGACCCCCCTTGGGGGTGCCGAACCCCCCCGGGAAAATTATCTTCACGACCCCCAAAAACCTCCTCTACTCCAGACAGCACAACTTCTGAATCCCGTAAATTGAGAGGGTCTTGTTAATTGCCCGTTTAAAAACCTACATCATCCATTCCGACCGGCGGGAAAAAGCCCCTCAAGGCCGATTTTTTTTTCCCCTTTCCTCCGATTTGTGGGAGGAAGAGGGGGGCCCCCAAAACTTTAGAAACCCCCTGGCCCGTCTGAGGGTTTTTGGGGCTCCCACAAACCCCCAAAGGGGGTCCCCCCGGGGAAAGTTTTAATGTGCCCCCCTGGGGTTTCCGGGTTTTTGGGGGTCCTGAATGGGGGTCATTTTCCCATGAAGCAGGGCCCCCGGGGGTTTCAAAGGTTTTATCCCGGTTGTTTTTTTCCCGGTTCAACTGGTGGCCGGGTCTCGTTACGATGAAAAAGGATTTTTGTGGGGGGCCTGAAACCACCTTTTCCCCCAAAAATAAAGTCCTGCCAAGCCCTGCGGGACTACCCAAATCTCCCGGGGGCCTAGCTGCCCTTTTGGAGCCATATTGCCAGGACTTCCTAAACGATTTTCCCGGCCCTCTAAAGGAAATAGGGTTTCCCCTTGGGGGAGTCACTGACCGTTTTTCCAAAAATGGCTTTTTTTCCCCCTTTTGCCGGGCCTTCCTTCTGGGGCCTGGGCCCGCCCAATATTTTTTTTTGAACACGGGGCTGCATGGGCTCCCTTACACATAGCCCGGAAAAGGGGAGTCCAGTTCGTCTCGGATTTTGGCGGGGGCCCCTCTGTCGCAAAACTGCAAGTGGACGGAAAATTTCTCCTCTGCGTACCACCCACAATCCAAGGGGAAAGGGGGAAAGGGGGGTTGAATCAGGTCCTTTGGTCCTTATCCCCCCGCCACTTCATCTGCCAAAAAAATGACTGGTCCAAACCTCTATTTCCTTGGGGGGAAATTTTTCGTATAATTCCCGGGGATTGATTCCCTTTGGGGGATCCCCCTACTCCATTGTCTTTTGGGCGGCATCCCCGCCCCCCCCCTTCCACTGCCCTCTGCCTCCTCCCTGTTTTCCCCGCTGTGGAAGTTGGTCCGTGACCTATCCCCCTGTTCCCGGAGGAGACGCGGGCCCGTCCCTGCCAGGGCCCCGGGGCCCGGGATGAAGACCCAAGCGGGACAAAAAAAGGGAAGAAAACCCCCCCCATTCCCCCCTTTTTCCCCCGGGGTTTAAAGGGGTGGGTGTCTGCCAAAAATATCCTTTTTAAAAAACCCCAGCTACCCAAGGGGGGGTCCCCGTTTTTTTAGGTTCCCCCCTTTTTGTCCTGGGGGAAATTTTAAAATGTGGCCTACAAGCCCCGGGTCCCTCCCCACCATGCGCATCCCCCAAAATCCTTCCATGTCTCCCTACTGAAGCTGGTCACCCAAAACCACTTCTCTCGGTCCGTGGGTTCCCCCCCCCCCCCCCGTAGCTGTTTTCCCCCAATATTTTTGGCCCTCAAAGAGATTTTTGGCCCCCTAAAACTTTTTTGGGGAAAAGGATTTTTTTTGGTTGGGTGGAAGGGGGTTTGGGCCAGAGGAAAAGGCGTGGGAAACCGGAAAGGAAAAAATTTCCCGGAAGTGGTCTCTTGTTAATTTTTTCCCGGGGCCCGAAAGAGGGGGGGGCCTAAAGGGGGGGGTTATGTTTACGGGTGTTCCCCCCGACCCCCGTGTGGGTCGCAGGGACACCCCAACGCCGCAGCACCTCCTGCTGCGGCCCGGGGTGGGGGGGGGGGGGCGGCCCGACGCTCGGGCCGCGGACACCCCCGGATTTTCACGGGAACACTTGCCTTTCCCCGTCCTGGTCCCGTCCCCGGCCGCGCTCCTCTGCCCGGCCCCCGGGGGCACGCGCGCCCCCCAGACGCGCGGGCCCGGGAAATGCCGGGAAATTTTTAAAAGGGGCAGTGCGGGCCGGGGGATTGGGTTTCCAAGGGGGCCGGGCCCTATTTTTGGGCCCGCCCCCTTCCCCAGCACCCCCTTTTCCGAAACCCATAGTGCCTTGGGGCCTGGAGGGAAGGCCCCAAGAGTCTTTTTCGTTTAAATTGGGGAAAAGTACCCTTTTGCCTCCGTCCCTTGACCCCGAACCAGCCCCCCCCTGCCTGAAACCCTTTTGCCTGGGCCCCGACTACGACCCCGCTTCAACGTTTTGTACCCCGCAACACCTCCGGGGTGCCCCCCGCAAGCAAGTCCCTAAGGGGGGGGACCCGGTATAATCCGCCCCAGCAAAATCCCCCCCTTTTCGGCGGGTCTGGGAAAACCCCGGGCCTCTTAGATTCCCCTCCCCCGGCGTGGGGTTAAAAACATCGCTTGTGGTGGTCCAGTTTGGGTCCACACCCAATTTCCCTAACAGGGACGGGGTACATACAGTGGGGAAAAAAGTATTTAGTCAGCCCCCAATTTTGCAAGTTCTCCAATTTAAAAAATGAGAGGGGGTGTAATTGACATCATACTAGACCCCAATATCATGGACAAAATAAGAAAAAAAAAAAAAGAAAATCACATTGTCTGATTTGGAAAGATTTATTGCAAATTTAAATGGTGAAAAAAAGTATTTGGTCAATAACAAAAGTTCATCTAAATACTTATATGTTTATATATCCTTTGTTGGCAATGACAGAGGTCAAAACATTTTCAGTAAGTCTTCACAAGGTTGGCACACACTGTTAATGGTATGTTGGCCCATTCTCCCTGCAGATCTCCCCTAGAGCAGTGATGTTTTGGGGCTGTTACTGGGGAAACATGGGGCTTTCAACATCCTCCAAAGGTTTTCTATGGTTTGAGATGCGGAGGGCTGGGTAGGTCACTCCAGGACCTTTAAATGCTTCTTACTTAGCCACTCCTTCATTGACCTGGTGGTGTGCTTTAGATCAAATTTTCATGCTGAAGACCCAGCCACGTTTCAACTTTAATGCCCCCTTTCTGATGGAAGGAGGTTTTGCATCAAATGTCACGATACACGGCCCATTCATTCTTTCATGTACACGGATCAGTTGTCCTGGTCCCTTTGCAGAGAAACAGCCCCAAAACATGATGTTGCCACCCCCATGCTTCAGAGTAGGTCTGGTGTTCTTTGGATGCAACTCAGCATTCCTCCCCCTCCAAACAAAACGATTTTGTGTTTTCTCCCAAAAACAGTTATTTTGGTTTTAATCTGACCATAAAACATTCCCCCAAATATTTTTCCGCATCATCCAAAGTTTTTCTAAAAAACCCTTCAGACGGGCACGACAGGTATTTGGCATGCAAAAACCGGATCCCCCCCGGCGTAAGTGTGTTACTAGGGTAGCTTTTTTTTACTTGGCCCCCAGCTTTCTTGCATTTCATTTCACTAGGTTCTCCCCCCCATGGGGTTTCCCGGGAAATTTTTTGGGCCTCACCTTTCTTATGACCCATTTTTAAACCCCAGGGGGTATCTTGCATGGACCCCCGATTTAGAAAAATTTTCATGGCCCTTGAAATTCCCCCAATTTATCAATTTAAATTCTCCCACATCGATTTTTTCACACAAAGCTGCTTGCCTATTGTAATTCATCTTCCCAGCCTGGAGCGGGTTTTCCCCCCCCCCAAATTTTTGGTTTCTTGATGTCTTTTGAAAACTCTTTGGGGAAAAGGTTCTTTCTTTCCCGATAATTAAAAAACAGATCCCCATTACTACAGGTAAGGTTTTGGAGGGACGGGGGAGCCTTTTTAAAGAAAATTTTAAAGGTTCTGTGAAAGCTTGCTTGTTTGTAGGGCCCAAAAATACTTATTTTCCCCCAAAAATTTGAAAAAAAATTAAATTTTAAAATAAAAATTTTTTTTCGGGTTTTTGTGAGGTCTTTCTATGAGGCCCCAATTGCAGGCCTCTCTCATTTTTTTTAAGGGGAGAACTTGCAAAATTTTGGTGGTTTCCCCCTAAATACTTTTTCCTAAACTGATCCCTTTTTCCCAAATTGTATATTTACCCTTTTGTGTACCCCTTTTTTTTAATTGAAATTTGGCATTGAAGGCCCTTCAGCATGGTCTATTTGTTACATTTTTTATATTCCTTATAAAAAGGGTATGTTTTAAAAGGTTTTGGGATTTTTTTGGGAAATTTTGGTAAAAATTGGCTTTTTTAATTTTTTGCATATTTTTTTTAAGTTTTACTTCCCAATAAAAAATCTGAAAAAAATTTTGCTTTTTTAAAATTTTTTCTGTTTACAAAAGCTGTATAAGGCTTGTTGTTTGTTGGATGAGTTACTTTTACATTAGTACAAATTATGGGGTTCATATATCCCTTTGATAATTTTTTTTTTTTAAAAGGGTTTTTTAAAGGGGGCGGGAAATGAAAAAATAAACCCAATCTGGTAGTTTTTTTTTTAAATTTTTTACAGTTTTAACCCCGAACAGTAAAAAAGGACTAGTTTTGAAGCGTTTTAAATTTCAAGAAAATTTAAAAATGTTTAATTTTTTATTTTTTTCTCTATCTAAATTTCCAAATTTTTTTTCCCTTAAAATTGGGAAACAAATTGGGGTTTGAGACTTAAATCCCGGCTTTTTTCCACTGTTTCCTGTACTTAAAAATCAGTGCAAAAGCACAGAGGGGGGTTTAAAAAATGTCCCCCAGTGGGGGGTGTAGGGATTTCTTTGGGCTGCAAAAAATCACTTTAACCCCCCTTTTTTAATGTATGTCACTGTATTTCCTGGTGAAGCCATTTTGTTTAAGCCCTTGGGGAACTAAAAAACAAACACAGCCCCTCCCTGCTGGTTTGGGTTTTGAAAGCAGGCAGACCCCACCCCCTATCCCAGAAATTTTTGAAAAAAGGAAAAGCTGCTAGATAAAATTTGTTAGGGTTGGAGACGGGCAAGATTAAGGAATTTTAGACAGCAGAAATTTTCAAAATTTTTTAGATTGCTTTTTTCCCCCGAAATTCCCCTTTACCATCTTTATTTTGATTAACCAAAAATTTTTATTCATCCAGAAATTGGGGGGGACAGCTTTTTCACAAGACACTTTTGGAAAAAATCTGCTCTAAAAAAGAAATCGCTTTGATATCCCTAAAAATGTTTTTAAAAGAAATTGTTTTCTTTTTCCCAAAAATTTCCCTTGCGGCATTTTTGGGGGGGAAACACCAGTGTACAAGACCCCCCCGTTCTTCCAAAAGACCCTGTTTCACAGATATTCCATAGAAAAAATTATTTTTCCCCAACCCTAGTTCCCCATTTCCCAAATATAGGGTTTCCCAAGAACACTTTTGATGTGCTTTCTTGCTGTCGGGGTTTTCTCCAATAAGCCCCCTTTTTTACGAATTCCAAAAAAAAAAATTCCCTATTACCCCATTTCACATAAAATTCCATAAAAAAAATTATGTTTCAAAATCCAATTCCCATTGAAAAGTAGGGGGAAATCAAGAACACTTTTGATTTTCGTTTTGTTGTCAGGGTTTTTCCCCATAAGCCCCCCTTTTTCCAGTTTTCCCATAAAAAAGTTCTATTTCTGATCCAATTTGCCATTGGAAATTATAAGGAATTTTTAAAAACACTTGTGATTTTTTCTGTCCCTTGCAGTACAGTTTTTTCAATAAAAAAACTGAACAAATCTGTACCCTTTTTAAATTTATATTCTTGAATATGGGGAAAAAATAAAGGGGGAAAATTTAGGCAAGGAGAGGTAAAGGGTGTGGAGCTTTAGGGAAAAAAGACAAGGCGCCCTTCCAAATGCTACAGGGCAACCCCCAAAAAAAAACAACAGCATATCTTTAGTTTTCAGGGCGTCAAAGGCCCGTTTTTTTTAATTGGTCGGGGTTTCCCCCGAATCCAGTACCGAAGAGCATCGCCAATCTGTTCTTCATGGTTTTTAAAACAACCTTTAAACGAGTGTTTTTTTTTCCTCCCTTGGCCCCCTCAGTCCCCGGGGCCCCAAATTTCTCATCATCCATTGGGCATCCCTTAGTTTATACATTCGTCAACTATCGCAACCCCGGGTCGAAGTCGAATCCCCCAAAAATCATGCCCCATTCCGATAGTTTGATAATAAAATCCCCAATGGCCCCTTAAAGGGCTATGGAAAAAAGGGAAAAACACTTTTTCTTACACCCCAAAAAGGGCTGGGGAAGCTGGAAAGGGGTACGTGCTTTCATCTTTCAAAACCAATTTGGCAAAAGATCCCCAGAAAAAACTCCCCAGACTATTCACTATCCTGTCCCCTTGTACCACAGCAATGAACCCCAAAAACCCGCATGACCCACCCCAAAAATTTAAAAAGTGCCAGAAGGCAGTAAAGATTTGGGAAACCCCCATTTTACTTGAACTGGGCATTGGGCTATCCCCGTCCTGGAATGCAGCATGCCCTTAAACCTGCTGACCCCCAATTAAAAAGGCTGGAAAAAGGGGTCTTTCCCAAACCCCCATTTTTAGGGATGGAATCCCCCGTTTTTTTTTTTTTTTTAAGTATTAAATGGGTTTTCCTCACTACAGTAATTCTACTATGTTAAAGTCTTGCAAAAAAAAAGTCTTTTTGGGAAATGTGCCTTTTAAAATTGTCCTACCTATTCCCGTTTTTGGGGCAGCAAACCCTCACCCTTGAGCCCTCTTACAATTGTGAAGAACAAATGCCCGTTAGGGAAAAAACCTTTTTTACAATAGGGCCTGTAGAAAAGCTCAAATTTTACAGCAAAAATGGGCCCCCAAATAATTTAAACCATGAACCCCGAGC
>JAODAL010072036.1:0-15281 GCA_025379985.1 Phyllomedusa bahiana
CCAAGTCCCCATGTAAAAATCAGAACTTGTAACCAAAAAAGGTTTAGTAACCAATGGGGTGCTATGCAACCAATTAGATCATAGAAACCCAATCAACTCTAAAACCCAAATCGTGCTTAGAAACCAATAAAGTGTCATAGCAACCAATCGAGTCATAGCAACCAATAAGGTATAGCAACCAATCTGCTCATACCCCAAAAAACCAATCAACTATAGCAACCAATAAAAGGTCATAGAAACCAATGATTTATTGCAACCAAATCAGACCCATAGTGACTTTTCCTGGCCCCTTCGTCACGGTGTAGGCATGACCCTGGATGAGGCCGTTCTGCAGCTCTATGTTCCCATTAATCGACTGAAAGAGAATAATATAGAACATAATACACCGGTCCCTCAACATACATGGCGGTTGTATCGTCAATTCGTTACCACCAAATCTAACCCACTCACCTTCCCCTAAATCAATGAAAAAAAACCCATGTTTTACTAAAACAGAAGTAAATCTAAGCCGGGCCCTGCGTTCTAGGCCTAGCCCGAAAATTGTCATATTTATTCCTTTTTAAAGAAAAACCTTCACATAAGTTGGCCCCCTTGTGAGGGAGCACAAGCCAGGCGCCCTGCTGTTCCCGCGCGGCCCCTTATTCTGTAAGATGCTGGAGTTTTAGAGCATTTACTGCTCAAATCTAGCAGTTTTCAGCCTGTTCTGCCAGAGAAGAGTCCACATTATTCATAAGATATTAACCCTGCCCACGTGTAGCTAGCCCCACCCACTTAAAGGGATTTTTTCAAAAAATAAGGGAAATTAAAGTAACCGCAGGGGGGTGGGGTAGCAGGGGGGAAGGTGGGCAAAACCCCTGCTCGGATAAGCTGAACTCTTCTCGGCAGAACAGCTAAAAAACTGCGATTTGAGTTTAAAATTGCTCTAAAAACTGCAGCATTTTCCAGAATAAGGGCACAGCGTGGAAAAGGGTCGACACTGGTTGTTTGTCTCAGCAAGGGGGGCTTATTATGTGCGGGTTCTTTTTAAAAAGAATTTTCCTCCTTTGTAAGCAAAACTTCCTGCATGTATAGTGATTTGTTCTGTGTATACTGTGTGTATTTTGTATAGAGCTTTATGCTGTTGCCGTTTGTCTTCTCTTTCTTTTGTATTTTATACTTACATCTCCCGGGGTTGTACTTCCTATAAGAGATCCGGATCGTACAGCAGCTAAAATAATGTCTCGCAGGTTGGGTGGGGGTTTGGATAGATTAAAATCCATCTGTACCCCTCCTGTAAAATCCACCATTGCCTCAGAGATGAATCCCCAGTGCAGGTTCTGGTACGACCCGCGCAGCCTAAACAGATAAAGCAGCAATTTAGAGCCTGTGAGGAGGAGATGATTGCATCCATGCACCATAAGGTTTCCTGCAGGAACTTATCACCACGTTGTACCCTATAAAAGACCGTTTACAGTGACTTTGGCAGAAGAATAGTGAGTGCAGCTCTGGAGGATAATACAGGATGTAACTCAGGATCAGTACGGGAAATAAGTAATGTATTTTACAGTGAATGCACCAGCAGAATAGTGGTGCAGCTCTGGAGGATAAATACAAGATGTAATTCAGGATCAGTAACAGGATAAGTAATGTTTTTACAGTAAACTGCCCCAAAGCAGAAAAGTGAGTGCAGTCTGGAGATAATACCGGATGTAACTCAGATTAGTACGGATAAGTAATTTTATGTACACGTGACTGCACCAGCAGAATAGTGAGTGCAGCTCGGGGGTATAATGCAGGATGTAACTCGGATAGTACAGGATAAGTAATGTATGTACCAGTGACTGCACCAGCAGAATAGTGGCGCAGCCTCTGGAGTACAATACAGGATGTAACTTCAGGATCAGTACAGGAAAAAGTAATGTATGTACACAGTGACTGCACCAGCAGAATAGTGAATGCAGCTCTGGAGGATAAATACAGGATTGTAACTCAGGGATTCAGTAAAAGGATAAGTAATGTATAATGAAACAGTGACTGCCCCAGCAGAATAGTGAGTGCAGATCTTGATTTTAATACAGGATGTAACTCAGGATCAGTACAGGATAAGTAATGTTTGTACACAGTGACTACAACCAGCAGAATAGTGAGTGCAGCTCTGGAGGATAATACAGGATGTAACTCAGGATCAGTACAGGATAAGTAATGTATGTAAAAGTGACTGCACCAGCAGATAGTGAGCGCAGCTCTGGAGTATAATTTACAGGATGTACCTCAGGATCAGTACAGGATAAGTAATGTATGTACAGTGGACTGCACAGCAGAATAGTGAGCCAGTTTCTGGAGGATAATACAGGATGTAACTAGGATCAGTACAGGATAAGTAATGTTATGTAACAGGGGACTGCACCAGCGGGAATAGTGAGTGCAGCTCTGGAGTATAGAAACAGGATGTAACTCAGGATCAGTACAGGATAAGTAATGTATGTACACGTGACTGCACCAGCAGAATAGTGAGTAGCAGCTCTGGAGTAATAGTACAGGATGTAACTCAGGATTAGTACAGGATAAGTAATGTATGTACAGTGACTGCACCAGCAGGAATAGTGAATGCAGCTCTGGAGTATAATACGGATGTAACTCAGGATCAGTACAGGATAAGTAATGTATGTACAGTGCTGCACCAGCAGAATAGTGAGCGCAGCTCTGGAGTACAATTACAGGATGTAACTCAGGTTCGTACAGGATAAGTAATGTATGTACAGTGACTGCCCCAGCAGAATAGTGAGCGCAGCTTGGGTATAATACAGGATGAAAACTCAGGATCGTACAGGTAAGTAATGTATGTACAGTGACTGCACCAGCAGAATAGTGAATGCAGCTCTGGAGAATAATACAGGATGTAACTCAGGATCAGTACAGGATAAGTAATTTTATGTGTACAGTAAACTGCACCAGCAGAATAGTGAGTGCAGCTCTGGAGGATAATACAGGATTGAAACTCAGGATCAGTACAGGATAAGTAATGTATTTTACAAGTGACTACACCGCAGAATAGTGAGTGCAGCTTGGAGGATAATACAGGATGTAATTTCAGGATCAGAAACAGGATAAGTAATGAAATGTACAGTGACTGCACCAGCAGAATAGTGAGCGCAGCTCTGGAGTATAATACAGGATGTACCTCAGGATCAGTACAGGATAAGTAATGTTTGTACAGTGACTGCCCCAAAGCAGAATAGTGAGCGCAGCTCTGGAGGATAATACAGGATTATACTCAGGATCAGTAACAGGATAAGTAATGTATGTTAAAGTGACTCTACCAGCGAATACACATAACAATAACAGCAGCACACAAAATAGAATAGGTTGAAAAAAACTTTTATTTTAAAAAAAAAAAACAAAGTTTTATTGAGGTTCTTTGTTCACACTTTTGCGCAAAATTGAACAAAGAACCTATAAAACTTTCTTTTTTTCTTTTTTTTTTTTTAAAAGCAGAAAGTTTTTTTTTAACGTATTCTATTTTTGTGGTGAGTTATTTTTAGGTATTTTAGATTTCAGGTCACAGCGTGCACCCAAAATTAAAGTTTTTTTGAAGGGGCTGAACCAAAATATTGTGTTTGTACCCGCAGAATAGGAGTGCAGCTCTGGGGGAAAAACGGAGTAACTCAGGATAATTTCAGGGTAATTAATTTTATGTACAGTGCTGACCGGAAAAAAATTTAGGCGCTCTGGGTATAAACGGATGTAAAATTTGATCAGTACAGGTTTGTAATGTTGTAACGTGACTGCACCAGCAGAATTTTGGCGAGCTTGGGGGGTAAAAATGGGGGTAACTCAGGATCAGTACCGGATAGTAATTATTTACAGTTTATGCACCAGCAGAATGTGAGTGCAGCTCTGGAGTATAATACAGGATGTTCTCAGGATCGTAAATTTAAAATAATGTTGATACAGTGGGCTGCACCAGCAGAATAGTGAGTGCAGCTCTGGAGATAATACAGGATGTAACTCAGGATCAGTACAGGTTAAGTAATGTATTGTACACAGTGACTGAAACCAGCAGAATAGTGAGTGCAGCTCTGGAGTATAATACAGGATGTAAAATCAGGATCAGTACAGAAAAAGTAATGTATGTAAAAGTGAACTGCACCAGCAGAAAATTGAGTGCAGCTCTGGAGTATAAACAGGATGTAACTCAGGATCAGTACAGGATATGTAATGTATGTACACAGTGATTGCAGCAGCGATATTAGTGGTGCAGCTCTGCAGTATTAATACAGGATGTCACTCAGGGTCAGTACAGGATAAGTAATTTTTGTACAGAGTGACTGCCCAGCAGAATAGTGAGTGCAGCTCGGAGGATTTAAAACAGGATGTAACTCAGGAACAGTTTCAGGATTATGTAATGTATGTACACAGTGACTGCACCCCAGACAGAATAATGAGTGCAGCTCTGGAGGATAATACAGGCTGTAACTCAGGATCAGTACAGGATAAGTAATGTATGTACAGTCAACAAGGCAGGAACTGCTCCGCTCTGCACTAGCGTCGCACGTCACTTCCGGGTCCGGTAAACGGTAATATAAATGACTTTTATTGAAATACAAAACCATGTTGCAGCAGTACACAATAGGCTAAAACGTGGCAACCTAGCTTACGCGTTTCGAGCGCAAGGGCTCTTGGTCACAGCTATAAAACGGGACGAAATTCCCGGGTTTAAAAACATAGAACTAGCCAATAGGAACACATCAAAAAGAACACGTGATGACATAATAGTAATTTGCATATTTAAGCAGGCAGAATACATTTTGTTATGATGTTGCATTACAGGTATAATAGCTGGCCATATTATAAGAATATATCTTAAGGCATACTAATAAATGTATAACAAATCAGTTTTATAATTACATCCCTGAGGGGCTTTAGTGCCTAGATTTAATATCCATTGTGCCTCCCTATACCTCAATTTGTTGATCCAGCTATTTCCTCTATATGGTTTATCTACCTGTTCTATAGCATAGAACACTAAGTAGGAGACATCCCCATTGTGAGTTTCCAAAAAGTGTTTAGCCGCACCAGATATTTGAGTATGTTTATTACGTATACTATATAGGTGCTCAGCTATCCTCACCTTTAATTTCCGTAGGGTGCAGATTGCAACATAAAATAGTTGAAGCACCCTACGGAAATTAAAGGTGAGGATAGCTGAGCACCTACATAGTATACGTAATAAACATACTCAAATATCTGGTGCGGCTAAACACTTTTTGGAAACTCACAATGGGGATGTCTCCAACTCAGTGTTCTATGCTATAGAACAGGTAGATAAACCATATAGAGGAAATAGCTGGATCAACAAATTGAGGTATAGGGAGGCACAATGGATATTAAATCTAGGCACTAGAGCCCCTCAGGGATGTAATTATAAAACTGATTTGTTATACATTTATTAGTATGCCTTAAGATATATTCTTATAATATGGCCAGCTATTATACTTGTAATGCAACATCATAACAAAATGTATTCTGCCTATTTAAATATGCAAATTACTATTATGTCATCACGTGTTCTTTTTGATGTGTTCCTATTGGCTAGTTCTATGTTTTTAAACCCGGGAATTTCGTCCCGTTTTATAGCTGTGACCAAGAGCCCTTGCGCTCGAAACGCGTAAGCTAGGTTGCCATGTTTTAGCCTATTGTGTACTGCTGCAACATTGTTTTGTTATTCAAAAAAAATAATTTTTTATTACCGTTTACCGGCCCCGGGAAGTGATGCGACGCTAGTGCAGAGGGGGAGCATTTCCCCTGCCTTGTTGGTTTATCGCTTTAGCCGTAGGAGCCGGGGCTTTTCCGGACGCACGGGATTCAAAAGCAAAGCATCAACGATAAAAGGACATTGAGCAACATTAGAGGTGAGCTACATCTATACATTTTATTTTGGCATTGAAGATGTATGTACAGTGACTGCACCAGCAGAATAGTGAGTGCAGCTCTGGAGTATAATACAGGATGTAACTCAGGATCAGTACGGGGATAAGTAATGTATGTACACAGTATTGCACCAGCAGATAGGGGAAGTGCAGCTCTGGAGTATAATACAGGATGAAACTCAGATCATTAACAAGATAAGTAATGTATGTACAGTGACTGCACCAGCAGAATAGTTGGATTTGAGCATTTGGAATATAATACAGGATGTAACTCAGGATCAGTACAGGATAAGTAATGTATGTACACAGTGACTGCACCAGCAGAATAGTGAGTGCAGCTCTGGGGTACAATATTGGAAGTAACTCAGGATCAGTACAGGATAAGTAATGTAATGTACACAGTGACTGCATCAGCAGAAATAGTGAGTGAAAGCTCTGGGAGGATAATACAGGATGTAACTCAGGATCAGTACAGGATAAGTAATGTATGTACACAGTGACTGCACCAGCAGAATAGTGAGTGCAGCTCTGGGGTACAATATTGGAAGTAACTCAGAAACACTAATACAATAAGTGTAATTTATGTAAGTACACATATCCTTAAATCATGAACTGTTTAATAAATACATGTAGCCATCAGACATACTTAGCATACGCTTTCTCTAATAGCGAGGGCCAAAACTCATTGCTGACACGCGGTTGCACCGACAAGTAGTGTCCATTGAGCATCGGCAGCCGGTCATCGACGACCACGTCCACCCATTCTCCAAATTGCCAGAACTAAAGGAGAAAAGCACCAGAATCATACAATAGGACCCAAAAACTCCATCAGGGCTTTGGTTACCCTACATGATACTCAGAGGAAGCAGCGTCTACAACCCAGGCAGAGTTACTACCATAGAAGATATTTGTATGTTTCTGCTCCTGGGTATAAAGTGATATAATCGCCATCTTTGTACACCCTTCTTCATTGTTTAGACAAATCTTAAGGGTTGACTGACCCTTATTTTTACAGTAAATAATTTTTTATTTTTTAAGTTTACTACTCAATAAAAAATTCTAAAGGGTCCAATCCCCCCCCCCTTTGCCATTTTACAAATATAGAAAGAATAATAAAAAAAAGTGACACATAGGGCCACATGTATGAAAACTGACTAGGTCTAAAATTCACTTTGTTGTCCAAGTTTCCATCCATTATAGATAAAGCCCCATCTGCAGGTTTCTCCCTCCCTCTATATAAAGCCCCATCTGCAGGTTTCTCCCTCCCCTCTATATAAAGCCCCATCTGCAGGTTTCTCCCTCCCTCTATATAAAGCCCCATCTGCAGGTTTTTCCTTCCCCTCTATATAAAGCCCCATCTGCAGGTTTCTCCCTCCCTCTATATAAAGCCCCATCTGCAGGTTTCTCCCTCTATATAAAGCCCCATCTGCAGATTTTTCTCACTCTCTGACATGAAATCAGAAAAAAACTTCCCCGTTTTAGGTCAATTAGGAACCAAAAATATTTCTATTTGCCAAATGCAGAATAATGAGAGGGAGAATTTTTAAGGCATTTTTATTACTTTCTGTAAAGTCAGAAGTTTCTTCCATTTCATTAGTATTTGGCAGCTTTGCCCTTAAACTCTAGGACTTGGGGCAAACGTTCTGGATCCTTCCATAAGCTTCTCACAATAGTTGGTAGGAATTTAGGCCCCTTCCTCCTGACAGAACGGTGTCACTGAGCCATGTTTGGGGGTCTCTTGCTCGCATCGGCCTTTTCAGCTTTGCCCATAAATTTTCCATAGGATTGAGATCAGGGCTTTGTGATGGCCGCTCCAAAACATTGACTTGGTTATCCTTAAGCCACTTTGAAACCAGTTTGGCAGTAGCTTCAGGTCATTGTTCATTTAGAAGACCCGTTTCTACCCAAGCTTTAACTTCCCCGGTGATGTCTTGAGATGTTGCTTCAGTATTGCCACGTAATCTTCTTTCCTCATGATGCTATCTATTTTGTGACGTGCACCAGTCCCTCCTGCAGCAAAACAACCCCACAACATGATGCTGTCACCACTGTGTTTCACAGTTGGGATGGTGTTCTTAGACTTCCAAGCTTCTCCCTTTTTCCTCAAAACATAATGATGGTCATTTTGGCCAAACAGTTCAATTTTAGTTTTGTCAGACCACAGGACATGTCTCCAAAAATGTAGGTCTTTGCAAACATTAATCTGGCTGGACATTCCCATCTTGTTTGTACTTGTGTATAATTGTTTGTACAGATGAACGAGGCACCTTCAGGTATCTGGAAATGTTAGCCAAGAATGATTCAGACTTGTGCAAGTCCACAATCATCTTCCTAACATCTTGGCTGATTTCTTTAGACTTTCCCATGATGTTACACACAGAAGCAGTGAGTTTCTGGTGTGCTATAAAATTCATCCACAGCTATGTCTCTAATTACCTCAGATGTTGCCAGTAAACCTATCAGAAGCTTCCAAAGTCATGACATCATCACATGGGTGGTGCCAGATTGCTTAAAGGCAGAGTGATCCCAGTGTATGGAAACTTCTGACTTTGCAAAAAGTAATAAAAATGCCTTAAAAATTCTCTCTCTCATTATTCTGCATTTGGCAAATAGAAATAATTTTGGTTCCTAATTAACCAAAACGGGGAACGTTTATTCTGATTCATGTTAGGGGAGTGAGAAAAACCTGCAGATGGGGCGTTTTATGTATTGTATGTAAACTTCTGGTTTCAACTGTATTTGGTATCACCAGAATCAACCTGAAGAATACAGAAAACACACCATTATACTGAAGAGTGAACGCCGTAAAAAAAAAAAAGTGGAAAACAAGACACAAGTACATGTTTTTCACATTTCACCCCACTTAAAGAAAAAAATCTGTTTTCCATGTTTTCTAGGGTGTGGTCAATGACACCATTAGAAAGTGATATGTTTATGGAGATGGGAAAATAGAAAAGTTATGAAGATGGGAAGGAAAAAACGAAGAGTCATATTATTGTGTAAGGAAAGGGTTACACAGTTGAGTCACATTATTATGACCGCTTCCTACTTTCACGTCATGTAGCAAGTCATGTGTGATGAGCTGGCTTGGTGGGTATATAAAGCTCCACTTTTCCCGAAAGTATCGGATTTGGACCTTCACTGATTGTCTTCTCTGATGAGTCATGTTTCCTGCTTCATGAAACAGATGGATGTTTTCGTGTAAGGCGAGAAACAGCAGAAAACAAACACCCTGCAACCATTGCTGGAAGAACACAATCTGGTGATGGCAGTGTTATGGTCTGGGGGATGTTTTCGGAGTGTTCTCTGGACCACTCATCCATGTGGAAGCCGCTCTCACCCCATCTGTGTATGAATCGATCCTTACAGACCACGTACATCCATACATGCTGATTGTCTCCCCTGGGGCGGATGGAATTTTCCAGCAAGACAATACGACATGTCACACAGCTAGAAATATACAACATTGGTTGGAATAGCAGGTCCAGGACTTCCAACTACTTCCCTGGCCCCTAATTCCCCAGACTCCAATTGAGCCAGTGTGGGGCCCCTGGATGGTGGTGTTGGCTCTATGGCTTCTCCAGTAGCTGTGGGAGCCTCGGGATGGTGGTGTTGGCTCTATGGACCCTCCAGCAGTTGTGGGGCCCCTGGATGGTGGTGTTGGCTCTATGGACCATCCAGCAGCTGTGGGTGCAGTCAGCATGTGGGCCCCTGGATGGTGGTGTTGGCTCTATGGCCCCTCCAGCAACTGTGGGTGCAGTCAGCATGTGGGGCCCCTAGATGGTGGTGTTGGCTCTATGGCTCCTCCAGCAGCTGTGGGGCCCCGCGATGGTGGTGTTGGCTCTATGGAGCCTCCAGCAGCTGCGGGAGCCCCTGGATGGTGGTGTTGGCTCTATGGCTCCTCCAGCAGCTGTGGGGCCCCTAGATGGTGGTGTTGGCTCTATGGAGCCTCCAGCAGCTGTGGGTCCCCTGGATGGTGGTGTTGGCTCTATGGCCCCTCCAGCAGCTGCGGGAGCCCCTGGATGGTGGTGTTGGCTCTATGGACCCTCCAGCAGCTGTGGGTGCAGTCAGCATGTGGGGCTCCTGGATGGTGGTGTTGGCTCTATGGCCCCTCCAGCAGCTGTGGGTGCAGTCAGCATGTGGGGCTCCTGGATGGTGGTGTTGGCTCTATGGCCCCTCCAGCAGCTGTGGGTGCAGTCAGCATGTGGGAGCCCCTGGATGGTGGTGTTGGCTCTATGGACCCCCCAGCAGCTGTGGGGCCCATGGATGGTGGTGTTGGCTCTATGGCCCCTGGATGGTGGTGTTGGCTCTATGGACCCTCCAGCAGCTGTGGGTCCCCTGGATGGTGGTGTTGGCTCTATGGCCTCTGGAGCAGCTGTGGGGGCCCCTGGATGGTGGTGTTGGCTCTATGGACCCTCCGGCAGCTGTGGGATGCAGTCGGCTCCAGATACCTGAGACAACCTAACAGGACCTTAGGACCTTATAGAGTCACTCCCCGCCCGTCTAGCTGCTGACCAGGTTGCATACGGAGGTATCTCTAGATATTAGCTGTTGGTCATAATAATGTGACTCAACTGTGTAAATCTGTTCTAATTGGGGAATATCTCTTACTGGCCCACTGACTAATCTCAGGTGTCAGGACTCGCTGCCCCATTCTTCTTCTTGCAGTGGTGGAGAAGCTTGAGTTATGGGCTCTCTTGCCTCTTGTTCAGCTCAGGAAGGCTCCCAGATGTGTCCATACAACTTTCTTGTTTCTAGTCAGTGTCAGGAAAACATTTGTAACATTTCCCAATTTAGAGTCAAGTAAAGTCAAAGACGAGTCACTGGCCAGAAATAAAATAAAAAAATTATGCCCCAAAAATATTCACCTCTTACCCTGAAATGGAAAATCCCAGCGTACTTGTGTGTGAACTCCTGGTCCTTGGGCACAACATTGTCTAGAAATTTTCGATGCAAAGTTAAAGCCCCGACAACGGAGAGAACCCAACAGTCAGCTGAGGAGCAAAAAGAAGACTTGTAAATTCTTGGTATCAGTACAAGATATTTGCAAAAATCTTACCGGTCAATTCAGCCATATTTAGAGGTGTTATAACCATAGCAGCTTATTGTGGCCCCAAATCAGATGGGGGCCTCTCAGGTGCTGGAATAGGAGAAGCAGTGACAATCATGATCTCCAGCCACCAATAGGGGAGATCTTTACATAGAGATGTAAACAGCAACTGTTGTCTTCAATAAACTCTATCAGATCCTGTGAGCTCCCCCCTACTGGTGGCTTCAGATCCTTAGAATTTTATCATTAGACTCCATTGGAGGAATTTAATCAATGTTTTTCTCTGCTATTTAGGTGGAAAAACTCACAAAATTTTGCGCACACCCAAAAATGTGCTATTTTTCCCGACTTTTGCACCACTTTTGGCACTTCTCTAAGATGTGGATGGGGCTTGGCCAGAGGAGGTTAGAATTAAGTGTGTGGTCATAGATGCACAACAGTTTTTAAGAGAAGTGCCCTGGTCATAATGAGCCCTCCCTATGAATATGGAAAGGATTTGGAGCTCGGTATCAGAAAAAAACCCAGTGGTTACATAGTTACATAGTTAGTATGGTTGAAAAAAGACATGTGACCATCAAGTTCAACCAAGGGTGGGGAAAAAGTGGGTGAAGGGAGCGAGACAAGGACTTTAAGCCCAGCCTCCCCACTGGTGACTGCCCTGAAACCAACAAAGCAAGAACCAATCTGTTCCAGGGGAGACCCCATCTCTGACCCCAGAGCCGTCACCAGCCAGGATCCAGAATTTTATATAGCTACATAAGTATTAATATTCTTCAGTTTCAGATAGTTATCTAAGGCTTTCTTGAAACTCCCAACTGTTCCTGCTGTGACCAGCTCCTCAGGAAGGGTATTCTCTCACCTGTTCCTGGTGTGACCAGCTCCTCAGGAAGGGTATTCCCTCACATGTTCCTGGTGTGACCAGCTCCTCAGGAAGGGTATTCCCTCACCTGTTCCTGCTGTGACCAGCTCCTCAGGAAGGGTATTTCCTCACCTGTTCCTGCTGTGACCAGCTCCTCAGAAAGGGTATTCCCTCACCTGTTCCTGCTGTGACCAGCTCCTCAGGAAGGGTTTATTCCTCTTACCTGTTCCTGCTGTGACCAGCATCTCAGGAAAAGGGTATTCCCTCACCTGTTCCAGCTGTGTTCCCACCCGACTCCTCAGGAAGGGTATTCCCTCACCTGTTCCTGCTGTGACCAGCTCCTCAGGAAGGGTATTCCCTCACCTGTTCCTGCTGTGACCAGCTCCTCAGGAAGGGTATTCGATCACCTGTTCCTGCTGTGACCAGCTCCTCAGGAAGGGTATTCCCTCACCTGTTCCTGCTGTGACCAGCTCCTCAGACAAAGGGTTTTTCCCTCACCTGTTCCTGTGTAAAAAAGTTTTAATGATGAAACATAAAAGTTTTTATAAGCAAAATTTTTCATTTGTAAAATAACATAAAACTATATGAACATTTCAACCCTTCCCTAGACCAGAGCTGATAACATGGAACCCTTCACGATCCTAAAGCACCAGCAATATGAGACGCTCCCCTTCAACTCATCCTCAAAGCGATGCATCTGCCCTCCACAGGGTAGCTACAAATACTACAACCATGGTAATGTAAGGGGTCTCCTTGATTCTCCCGCAGGGGCAGAGGGTCAGCCTCACCTGTAAAGCGTTCCTAGGCTGAACTGATAATGATGATGATTATGTTTATTTTTCACAGAGTATAACCCAAGCCGTACAATCTTCCTACCTATTTCTCCTTGCATGATGTCAAATCTGCTGGCCCCGTCCACCAGGAAGCGGGCGTCTCTCTGCAGCTCCTGAGAACAGGAATGAAAGTGTTAGAAGCTCAAAACAGTCAGAAGTAGGAAGGATGGGTCCGTCATTTCTCTCAACTTATTCAAATACCCTGTTTCCCCGAAAATAAGA
This sequence comes from Phyllomedusa bahiana, assembly GCA_025379985.1. Lineage (NCBI taxonomy): Eukaryota > Metazoa > Chordata > Amphibia > Anura > Hylidae > Phyllomedusa > Phyllomedusa bahiana. Next base: position 12,874 of record JAODAL010072036.1, read on the forward strand.
CACCCCCGAAAATAAGACCTAGGGCATTTTTTGATGCAATTCAGAGTTTGGCTGCTTATGCTGATGTTTGGATGAAAAAATGCAGTATATTAATACGGGTTTAATTTAGTTCAACAATAAATGTGAATTTTCATGAAAAATAAGACTTCCCATTACAAAGTGCTGCAGACGCGATGTAAGGCGCCCTGGAGTGGCATGTGGGAGATTTAAAAATGTATGAACGGGGCTGTGCTGGATATCAGGCTGAAAAGATGCCAGTTATCTGCCGCAGCCCCGTTCATACATGTCGCCCAAAACGTCTATGTATCCATCCATCTCACATCTATCTAATATCTGTCTATCTAAAAACAAAATATGGTAGCACATCCATTTTGAAAAATGAGTATATAAGTGCACGCTGGGGAGGCAGCCAAAAGCAAGGCAAACACAACACAATATCAGCAGCAGCTCTACAAGCACCAAATAACAGCCAAAGGGGACAAAGGAATTTTTTGGAAAAACATTTCTGCTACTTTGGAATATATCAATGTTGAGGTTCTTAGTGGACATTTTTTATCAAAACTGTAAATGTCCATCTACTGCAGCAAGGCGACCTCAATGCAGATGGGAACCTACTCTATAATGTTACCTCTCTTGGTGTCTGTTCAGAACTCCACATCTATCCATCTCTCTCTCTCTATCTATCTATCTCTCATATCTATCTATCTCTCTCTCTATCTATCTATCTCATATCTATCTATCTCTCAATTTTCTCAATTAAATATCTATCTTTTATCTCATATCTTTTCAATCTATCTATCCAATCTCTATTTACTATCTCATACTATCTATTTATCTTCTCATATCTATCTATCTATCTCTCTAGCTATTTATCTATCTGTTTATCTATCTATTATATAGTCAAAATCTATCTACTATACTCTATATCTATCTATCTCATATCTATCTAAATTCTATATATCTATCTCACTTTAATCTTCTCATATATATCTATCCATCTATCTCATATCTATTCTATCTACTATCTATCTATCCATATCAATCTCAATCTTATATTCATATCTATCTACTCCTATCTAATTCTTATATCTATCTCTATATCCCATATCAATCTCATATCTATCTATCTATCTCATATCTATCTATCTACAGTCATATGAAAAAGTTTGGGCACCCCTATTAATCTAAATCATTTTTAGTTCTAAATATTTGGGTGTTTGCAACAGCCATTTCAATTTGATTATCTAAATAACTAATATTGGGACATTTTGTGTTAGTGCAATAAACCTCATTTCAATCCGGAAATATTGCTGTGTCCATCAGTTATTAGATATATCAAATTGAAATGGCTCTTGCAAACACCCAAATATTTAGAACTAAAAATGATTAAGATTAATAGGGGTGCCCCATCGTTTTCATATGACTGTATCTATAGAAAACAAGGAAAAAGAAGAGGGCGCACAATAGTATAAAATCTTAAGGAAACAGGATAAGCTAAATAAAGGCGTGCTCCCCTATTGAGGTTGTACAAATGTGAAGGTGCAACACTCCTGAAAGCTTGCAGGGCTATTGCTGCCGTCGCCCTTATCACGGCTGCCGGGATCTCGATCCAAAAAAAACCTCAACTGCCGGTCAGCACTTGGTATAATATAATGCAAAATTCGCCCAGAGGAAGAGAGCGTGGATCTGGCGCGCTTCAAAATTACAATGTAGTGCCCTTTCGGGTATATAAAACTTTACTTTCTTTATTAGTAAAAGCACAATGGGTTTATACCACAGTGCATTTAAAAACAAGAAATAAAAACAGTACAGGACTTTACGCGTTTCGCGCGGTACACCCGCGCTTCTTCAGAAGTATATAATTGCCTTACAAACGTGCAGTTTAAATAGGTAAAGTCTAACAGTTATGTTCCAATTAGTTTCACTAAGCAAGTCTCTGATATGGTCAATTCGCATTTCAAATGTTCACAATGTAAGAGTGTCCACGATTGAAGCAGACACCTGTCAATCACTTGTTTAAAATGCAAAGGTGTCTACGATTGATACCGGTGTCCATCCGTCAAAGTAAAACTACTGACGTTAGTTGAGGAGACGGCGTGAGTGGAATAAAAACCTGTCAATCAAACAGTCTCCTGGCATATAAACATATAATAAACAATACATTGTAACTACCGGCATCCATATAAAAAAAGAACAGGGGTCTCAAACTAATCCTTGAAAATATTTTTTTTTTACCTATGAAGGAGACACTTATAAACAAATAAAGGGAACCGCCATGGGAACAAGAATGGCGCCTGCTTTCGCCAACTTGTTCATGGGTCAATTTGAAGAACAATATATCTACAATTACAAACATTATACCGAATACATGATACCTTTAAAAGGGATATTGAGACCTGTTTTATGAT
>JAODAL010072037.1:0-15280 GCA_025379985.1 Phyllomedusa bahiana
GATGCGGGTTTTAAAGGGGTCATGCTGTGGTACAAGACAGGGATAGTGAATGGTCTGTGACTTTTTTCTGTGACTTTTATAACCTAAGTGTGTTGCCTAAGATGTAGCACGTATCCATTTGACTGTTGTGGATGTTAATTTCAGCTTCTCCAGCCTTGTTTGGGTGTAATAATGAAGGTGTTGTTGCTCTCCCATAGACTTTAATGGTAATCGCTCATAATCGATGCTCACTATCGAAAAACCTTATCGATAGCGGCCAACTATCGACTATCGCTCGATCTCGATAGCCAACGCAATCGATCAACACTACAGATAACACATTATATTTACCGAAGATTGAACGCCGTAAAAGCAAAACCCCCGCAAACATGGCAAAAATATTTTTTTTTAATATTATTCTTATTCTATTATTTATATATTCTATAGTATAGTGAATAACACCATTAGAAATAACATCTTGTCCCACAAAATAAAAGCCCTCATGTGTCTATGTAGGTGGAAAAATAAAAAAGTTATGGCTCTGGGAAGGCGAGGAGGGAAAAACGAACGTGTCACCAAAAAAAAAAAACTCCGGGTCCTTAAGGGGTTAAATAAACACTCTCTGACAACTTCTCTCATCTATTTTTATTAAAGAATATAATCCAAACTATATGCTCCAAATTACCAGGCCTAGCAACTTTAACCAAATTCAAATATCAAATACCAAACAGGCCAACATACAATGTCATGATTTTATAAAAAATATAAAATATATCCATGTCAATCATAAAAAAGACACCACCAAAAACAGAGAAGATCTGCGCCAATTCATAGATAATCTTTTATAAACATAAATATACTTTTGAAAAAGCAAAAAAACAGCAGGTTTATCTTAAACTGTCCTATTTCTCCTAACTCTTTTCTTGACCCACTGCAATACGGTTTCCAGTCCCACTACTCTATAGAAACCTCCTTAACCGAAGTCACCAGTGACCTAGTACACACACTTCATGCCAAAACTCTGTCCTTCTAGACTTCAAGTGCAATGGCTGGATAATAGACTGAACCCAGTAGTAGACAATATAAGCCCCATGCTACTTGGGAGAAATATAACAGGTGCAGGTATCTAATGAGCAAAAGCTCATACACCCCTCAACTAGGATGGTAACTGAATAATAAAAAACTGCATATTGGATAGGTACCAGTTCACAACAATATGCACAAAAGCCACAATATCAAACAAGGAGAGACTGCAGACATACAAAAATACTGATAAGACAACCACTCAAACTTCTTCTATATATGAGGGAGGTGGCCACTGTATCAACTAATACCTCATATTTGATATTTTTCCAGATTGTAATTTTTTTGCCCTAAATACTGGGGAGCAGAGGGTGTTGATATTTTGGATTGGACACCAGAAATGTGCTGGGCAGCCTACCCAATTGAATATTAGCCAGAATGGTGAACTAAACATAACTGTACACCCTTTGTATCACCTTATCAACATGCAATTATAATAATAGCAACCAACCCCCTCATGCATAGAGGGCGTGTGAGTGGTTGTATTATCAGTATTTTTGTATTTGTGCAGTCTCCCTTTATAAGTATGTATGGCCTTGTGTTTGTGTTTTGTGTTAAATAATCTCCCATTTTTCTGTGATTTTTTTCAATTTCAGGACTTGTTCTCTGTCTTTGACAGTGTGAACTACTCCCTCCTGTTACAAATCCTCTCATCCCTCGACATCACGGACTTGGCCCCTTCCTGCATCTCCTCATATCTCACTGATCCGACATTCAGTGTCTCTTACTCTGCACCACCTCTTCCTCTGCCCTCTCTGTTGATGTCCATACGGGGTCAGTCCTGGGTCCCCCACTCTTCTCTATCTACACTCTAGGCCTGGGTCAGCTCATAGCATCACATGGCTTTCAGTACCACTTATATGCTGATGACACTCAACTTTACATCTCCAACCCAGATGTTAACTCTCTACTTTCTAGGGTCTTCCGGATCTTCTCCTAAATGTAGAGAAAACAGAATTCATCATCTTTCCACTATACCACTGTAACCCCCAACTTGATCTCTGTATCACAGTCAATGATATATAGGTAGATAGACCCCCCCCATTGGGGAGGTAAATTTATTGGCCCCACAATAGGTAAGTATCTATGTCCCCCATTAGGTCGGTATATAGGTCCCCCATGAGGTAGCTAGGAAGGTATAGACACTCCCTTTTAGGTAGTTATATCGACCCTTCCATTAGGCAGGTAGATATATAGTTACCCCATTCGGTAGATATAGAAATGCCCAGTAGGTAGGTAGGCATCTAGGTCTCTAGCAGCTAAGTAACTATATAGTCCCTGAATAGGTTGCTTTACTGACCCACTATAAATATGTAGGTACATAAATTCCCTGTAGGTAGGTAGGTAGGTATATAGACCTTAATAGGTTGGTACTATATATAGACCTCTGTAGATAGGTACAGAGGCCCTCCAGTCAGTAGACATAGGGGGTCCCACAGTAGCTAGTTAGATATAAAGGGCCCCCTAAAAAAATAGAAATATAGGTCCATAGTAGGTAGTTAAATAGGAACCCATGTAGGTAGGTAGGTATATAGGTATACCCATGTAGGCAAGTATGTAGTGTTCTGTTTGTCTGTTATTCTTATATCAGGCTTTGTAACTTAGAACTTTATTCCAGTGAGCTCTTGACCTCCATTACACACGAGGCTCTCCAACACACTGATAAAACCAACAACTCCCAGAACACAGAGAGGGAAAAACACATAAAGTAGTGAGACCCCTAGAGGCCATAGACATATATAATATTGCTACATCCTTTCTCTTTTAACAAAAAGGGACTATTAACAAAAAATAACCTTAAAAATTATACATAAAAACCGATGGGAAAATATTTTTAAAATTGGGATAAGTCTTTTAGATGGGTGGTTTTCCGTCATTCTGCCACACGTGTTACTCCCAAATGTTTCTCCCCCACCTCTGGTTGCTCCTCCACCCTGGCAATATGTGTTCGGGAATTTTTCCAGTTTTTGGGCCAGAATCATTCCCCTTTGACTGCATCTGGCATGTCCTTGTTGTCTAAAATTTTTGCACTCCAGCCCCCCCTCATATTTTGGGGATGTCGGCTAACCCTTTCCCCACCCCCCTCCTCTTTTTTCCCCTTGGGTTTTTTTTCCCAAATTCCCCGGGATTTCCCCTCAATTTTTTCCCGTTTTCTTGACAATTTCATAGGACCGGGGTCCAATTTTTCGGGGACAACCTTTCCCTTTTGCCAATTTTTTTGGATATCTTCTTTTCGTCTGCAGCCGACTTTGTCATGTCTTGAAGATCACTAAATCCTTTGCTGACCTTTTTGAAATAGAAAGCTTCCTTCTTGTTTTTCCCTTTTCATTTTTTGCTAACTTTCCCCCACCAGTTTTGGGTTTTAGCAGTTGACGGGCCCTTGGGGTAAGGTGTCTTTTTGGTCACTCATGAACCCTTTTGGACGGACGCTGTTTGGGCCTTGTGTAGGTGGTGTTTCTGTGATTAGTATGGAAGGTCCCCCCCCTGCCCCCTGCCTGTTTTCCCTTTCCCCCATTAGCTTTGGCTGTTTTTACTGCTGTTTTGTTTTGCCGTTACTTTGGGATACCCTGGAAAAGAGCCCTGATCCTCAAAGTCCCCCATTTTCGGAAATTTTTGAACTCCCCCAATGTAAACGGGGCCCAATTATCTGAGAATAAAATTTCCCGGGAAATTTCCATATTTTGGAAAAAGGGGGCCCTTAAGTTTTTTAATCACTGTCATTTTTCCTTTGGTGCCCTTTAAATAGCCCCACTTCCCAAAAGTTGGAAAAAAAGCCCCACATCCCCCGGTATTTTTTTTTCATTCCAAGTGAACAACCCCTTTTCCTATTTTTGGCCCCCCCGGCCTTTTTGGGAATTGGGTGTGGTTGCGGGGTTTTTTCTTTTGGTTGCTTATCACTGAAATGATGCACATTTTCACTTTGGCTATGAAACTCTTTATTGGTCGTTTTTTTCCTGGCCAAAAAAAACACAATCTCGTGCGCGGCGAAGACATCCTTCTACCCCCAGGTGTTAGAGTCAATTTTCCATGATGACTTTTTCTGAGAGATTCGGGTATGGACGCCCCTTTCCCCTTTAAAGATGACTCCATTGCGCACTGACAATTTTTCCCCTTTGGGGAAAAAAAGGAAAATTTTTAAACGGGAGCATGTTTTTGTTTTTTTTGGCCCCCCTTAAAAAAATTACGGGCTTTAGAATCGGGATGCTTTTCCTCCTTGTAAATCTTTTTTTTTTAACGGGCCCCTTTGACAAAACTGGGTTTTCACACATATTGGGGCTTTCAATGTCCTTTTAATTTTTCACTTTTTTGGGAAATGAAAAGCTCTGCTAGAGTATCTGCAAATCAAAAAGGGTTTTCCCTGGAAATAGAAAATTGAAATCATATTTCTGAAGTCGAAATTTAGCATGCTTTTAAATCTTTTTGGGGGGCATTTATAGGGGTTTTTCTTTGTAATGCTCCCCAAAGGGGCTTGGGGTCAGAGGGGCCCCATTACTTGGGGGCCATAAGTGTACTGGTAAAAACTTCTCCACCCAAATATACAGCCAGTATTTCCCTTCCCCAATTTGACATATCCTTGTTCGGTTTTGCATTAAAAGCTCTGCTGGCAAATTTGTTTGGGCTCTCTATCCTGCATTATGGGGCCCCCAGACCTGATTCTGATGCATCACTTTGGTTTACCACTGCAGCTTTCGGGATAAAAATTATTTTGGGGTTCTGTTTCTGCAAGGGCCCTTTCCTTAAACCGACGGGAAAGGGCCGTTTCGGGTTTTTCTGTCCTTTCCCCCAGAAAAACATTTTTTGGATTTTACTGTCTCAGGGGGTCAAACATGTTGACAGATGCTTGCAGAATTTTGGGGAAAAGGTAATTTACCATGCCAAGAAATCGCTGTACTCCTGAACATCGGGAGGGGGGGGCATGTCCGTTTGCCCCTTCCCTTTTTCGGGAAATCCACTTTAAAACCCCCGTTAGGGGGTTGAAAAATTTTCCTTTACGGGCCCCTCTGCCATTTTCAGTTTAAATTTTTTCCAAAGGTTCATTTTTATACTTTTTCTGGGACATCTGTTAAAAATTTGTTTTATTTTGTGATCAGGGTCCTTTAGGGTTTTAACGGTTTTTTAAACCTTCTTTTTTGGGTTATATCGTCGGGAAATTTTTTTTAAACCCCAAAAGTCCTCCCGGGCTTGCATCAATTGCTGCGGGAAATATTGCTGGGGGGGGACTTATTCCCAGGGGCATTCTGACCCTTTTTTAAAAAATTTTCCAAAAGGGGGAAGAAAATGCTTAAATAAATTTGGATTCTTTACCGGGTTTTACATCCCCAGAAGTCTTTTTACACCCACATACAGAAAATATTTTCGCCTTTGATAGGTCGGGTGAATGTCTTCTATTTTAGGCATTGGTTTAATGGTTTCTTTTAAGACTTTATTCAAGGGTTTTGGGGTCAATGCTTTTCTTAACTTCCTAGGGTTTTTTACTATCACCAAACTGCAAACCTTCTTGCCTCCTGAAACGGGCGCTATTATGCCCTGCTACTAAACCCGTGGGGGTTTCTTTTTTAAAGTGGTTCTTTAAAGCTACGGGCACTTTTCTATTTGGGCCAATTTTGTAGGTTGTACTGGTGATAAATTTCTAGGGTTGTATTTCCCTTTCTGGGCACCCACCCCCTTCAAAAAAATTTTCCAAATACTCAAATTTTTATAGGTTTTGCTTTTAAAAGCGGGCATTCTGCTTTTCCCTTTAAAATGTGCGTGCTTTTTGAAGCTTCAAGTGCCATAATATTATGAGACTGTACCTTTATTAATTTCCAAACCCCTAAAATTGGCCTTTCCCCCCCAGAAAGGGTTTTGTGATCACCCCTTCCCGGGAGTACAGTAAAATTTTACTCTGAAACTCTTCTTTTTACATGGGTTTCCCTTTAAATTTTTGTTTGCAAGCCTCTTGGCTTTTTGCACACTTTTGTTTTACTTTACCAGTTTCTTTGTCTTTGGTCAAAAGTGACTTTTTTTTGGGCACCCAGTAATTGGAATTTTAAATTCCAAAGGGTTTCTCCACAATCCCGTTGAAAAAATTTTTGGGGGGTTTAACCCCCAAAAAGGGTTGCAAAAAGCTGCCCTTTTCCCCCCCCCCTTAGCTGCTGCTGGGTTTTGACTGCATGGACATTTTCTGTTGCAGGGTCAGCTTAGCCATGTGAAACTCCCCCTGCACTATCACTCCCCCATCCCGGGGTCAAATTTGGACGTCTTTGCTTTCTGTATGGCTTCGTTTACAAAATACTGAAAATGGTTCCTTTTTGCCACAAATCCCCAGGGCCCCCCCCTATGCCGCACATTTCTCTTTTTCTCTTTCCCTTCTTCCCCCAAATTTACATTTTATGAGGGTGGAAAGGGGCCGGGGGCTTGCTTTCCCCTTTTTTGACACTGAAAGTACTGTGACATCACTGCCCGCCCCCCATTTATTTAGGCGTCTCTATCAGCTCGCACCCTGCAGATCTGCATCATCTTTTCTAGGGTCACTCTTCTTCTCTCAATAAATTTGCCCTCTGAGATGGAGTCCTTTATGGCCCCACCATATCCTTCTTGATTTAGAAATCCCCCGATTTTCCCCAAATCCCCCAGGGTTTCGCCCGTCTCCCAGCTCTGTTACTTCTTCCACATTCTCCCCAGCTCCCGACCTTTGGGGAGGGAAACCCCATTTTCCCCACAGTCCCCCTTCTTTTTTGGGGGGACAATGGAAACAAATGCCGTAATATTTCCCGCCAAGTCCCCCCTCTGTGCTGTCTGCGAGCAATTCCCTTTGGGCTATTTCTCTCCCTTTTTTTCCAAAAAAAATAATAAAACAGCCCGGACCTTTTTTTTTCTCAAACATGGGTTCACATGAATCCACATACAGGGCAATTTTTTCCCCCCAGTTGGGCTCCATGTCCCGTTTGTATAATTTTTGTTCAAACCAAACTCAATGTTGCCTGCTGCCGACTTTTATTTCCCAGGTTTTTGTGCCCCCCCTGCCCCATGGTTTTGTTTGTTGTTTTCCCTTTTAACAGGGTTTGTAAAATTATAACTTTTTTCCATGGCTTTTGACCTCCCTTTACACACGAAAGGGTCTCCAAAACATGATAAAACCAACAACTCCCCAAAACCGAAGGGAAAAACAATTAAAAGTAGTGGGGACCCCTAAGGGCCCTAGGGCATTTTATACCTATTGCTACATTAGGGATAAGGTAAGGGCTATAGGGGGATGTGGGAGAAAGTTTTATTGGCCCTGCCCTTTTAAAAAACCCCTGTAAACTAGGTACCCCATACAAACCCCCCTCGGTAGGTAGGAATAAAGACCTCCCCCCCCCCTAAAGGCAAATAAGAAAACCCCGGTAGGGAGTATATTTCCCCCTTTTATAATATAAGCCCCATTTGGGAGTATATACCCCGTAAAATGATAAAGGCTCCCATAATAGGGTTTGGGCTACCTGTAGGTAGTTTTTAAAGGGCCCCCTTTTAGCCCAGAACCCCAACCCTGTTTTTTAAATTTTAGGCCTCTTTAAAAGTTTGGTTAAAGGTTTTAGACCCATCTAGTTAGATAGTCGCGTATAAAGACTAATGCTCCCAGAATCTCTTAGGCCGGTAGCCTAGGGCAGCGTGCTTTACGCTTCTGGCCTAGGAGATACAGCAAATGCAGGGGGCTTTATAATACACCCCCATTTCCCATTTTCGAAAACTTCCACGTAAGCCCGTATCCTTCCTGTGGCCCCCCATATCGGTGGAGTTTTCCCAAAGTATTTTCCCGAAGATGCTCATAAAAGAAAAAAAACCCTGGGAAATTTTTTCTCCCAGGGGCCAGCCCTTTGGGGTGTGTGGCAGTACATGTACCAGTACTGGAATCCCTTCGGTGGGACAGTCCTGACTTTTAGGGCCCAAAAGGGTCTTTTGTCCCTTTTCCCTTTCAAGGGGGTTTAAAAACAATTTTTTTTAAAAAAGAAAAGGCCCTTTTTCTGCCATATGGGATTTTTGTGGATCTCCCCTTTTATTTTTTTGTGAAAAAAGATTTTTTCACTTTTGTTTTTAAAATTTCCCCTTTCCACCCCCGGGCCCGCTCAAAAATAACAAAAAATTTATTAAACCCTTTCATCTTCACTTAAGAACATTTATACCTACCCATCTCCTCCCCAGATATTATCCATCATTATTATCTGAATTGTATGAAAGGGGTGATGTAGTACAAAATTTTCATTTACAAAATTTTCCAGTATACTTTATGTTTTTCTTTATTGCCTGATTTTTGCAGTGGGATCAGAACTTTAAGGGGGAAACCCCTTTTTTTTTTATTCAAAACCTCAAGATGTAAAAATGGGCCCTTTTTAAACAGTAGTTTTTCCCACCTCTTTAAAGACACAGCTAGTCTTGGCATTATATTGCCCTCAAAGTATTCATACCGGCATTCAGTAAATTTGTTAAGCCTGGAGATGTAACACAGGAATGATAGAATTTTTGTTGCAGGTATTTAATATTAATTAGTTTTCTTTGTAAAAACCGCATGGTTTTTCAGGGGAAAACCCCAGCTTTAGTATTTATTACCCCTGGGTTTGGGAAATTTTTTGAAAAAATTCCCCCTAGCATGCTGGGTTTACTTTAAAAAAACCCCCGCCCCAAAAAAGAATGGGGAACATTTTTGGGTTTTTTGGGGTTTTTCCCTTTTTTTAAAAGGGTATTTAAAACTTTACCATTTCTGGGTTACAAAAGGCCCTTTAAGGGGCCAACCCCAAAAAAAAAACCCTTTTTGAAAACTAAATTTCAAAGCCCCTCATCTATGGTTTATAATATTTTGCCACCAAAGGGATTTTTTTAAACTATTCGATAATCGTTAAATTAAAGAGTTATTTCCCTTCAAATGGGCCAATATTTGTGACTAGTTCCCCCCAGGGAAAACCCCCACTTCATAAAATGCAAATTCCCATTCTGGGTGGGAAAGGTTGTTAGGCCCCTGGGAGGGTTGGGGGAAAGTTTCAAAATGGGACCCAAAACATTTTAATCCCCAAGAAGTGAACAATTTTGGGAAAATTTTCAAAACCAAAAAGGGTTCATAGGGGGGATGAAAATTTAAACTTTGCAGAAACTACATTGTTTTTTAAAAAACTACTTTTAGGCAGCTGGTGCAAAATTATTTTTTCAGAAATTGTTAGACTGTTTTTTCTTGGTACTGTTTAAAACCCCAAATTTGGTCATAATCCCAAGTCGGGTTTTTCCCCAAATTGGTTTAAAAACAGACATATAGCCTCACAGAAATTTTAAGCTATAACTGGGGTTTCTGCTAGGGTTTTTTTGGAAGGGGGACTTTCACCTCAGATTTAAAAAGCTGGTTTTAAATCCCCATTAAAAGGAAAATAACCTGCATCGTACATGCCTAAGCGGAATCCATGGGGGATCTGCTTCAAAGAAATTGGGCATTTTTTTTCCCCCTTCTTTTTTTTTTTTTTTCTTTTATAAAAAAATTTTGTTTGTCCACAGCCAAACCAAAAATGGCTTCCCTTTTTAAAAGAAACCAAATTTAAAATCCTTTTTTTGAAAAATAATTAAAGGGGAGAAGGAAAATGACACCATATAACATTTAAAACCTTTTCTAGTGATTTTAATACATAATGGCAAGATTAAAGAGGCTCAGAGGTGTCGAAATATTAGAAACCCCAATAAATGACCACACTTTGAAAATGACACCCCTTAAAATTAATATGCATCAGTTGGTGTAGAGTAAAATATGCAAATTTTCCACTGATAAGTAATTTTGCTGCCCAATTTTATTTATCAAGCTTGACCATTAGGGAAAATATGCAAAAATTGTTGCGATGTTTCTGCCAAGTACTGAACTATGACATGACTAGCCATTATCTGTTTTATTGGGCAGGAACAGTGTTTGGGGCCCCTAGCTTTCTAGTTTCATTGTTTTTTAGTGCCCTTTTTTTTGTTTGCTTGGGGGGAAGAAAAACAGAGACCTCTAAAAAGTGACCCAAATTCGGAAACTACAGTCTCCAGGTGAGCTGTTAGTATCTGTAGGCATTTTAGAAAAATTGATTTGCAGCTACAAATACAAATGAAAAAAATATTTATGACAGATATAGAACTTAGGTGCTAAATAAATGCAGTATGCACCCTAGTAAATCCTAGATTTACTTCTTGCCAGTAATTATTTAAAAATATATAATTAAATTTTTAATTTTAAAATATAAATTTTATATATATATGTTAATATAATATATAATAAAACCTACATGATAGGGGTATTTATACCTCCCCTTTTGAATATATATATATATATATATATATATAATATATATATATATATATTATATTTATTTTAAAAAATAAGATTATATAATTTTATAATAATATAATATATAAATATTATATTTTTAAATAATATTACAGACCCAAAAGGTTTTTGGACACCTACCTCCCCACATTTTTCTGTATTTTCATGACTATAAAAATTTGGTAGATTCACACTGAAGGCATAAAAATTTGAAAATTTAAAATGTGGAAAATTTAAAAATTAACAAAAAATGGAATCAAGAAAATATGTTTAATTTAGGTTATTTTAAAATAGCCCCTTTTGCTTTGTTTGCTTTGCACACTCTTCCCATTTTCCCCTTTATGAGCTTTAAAGGTATCACTTAAAAAAGGTCTTTCCAAAAAGCTTGAGGGGTTTTCCCCGAGTGCAACATTGTTGGCCCTTTTGCCTTACTCTGCGGTCCACTACCCCAAAACCATCTCGATTGGGTTTATCTGGTGACGTGGAGGGCCCGGTTATCTGGATGCACCCCCATACTCCCCTTTTTGGTCAAATACCTTAACAGTCTGGATGGTTTTTGGGGTCTTGTCTGTTTTTTAAAAAAAAAAAAAAAAAAAAATGATGGTCAAACTTAAACGCAAACCATGGAATTGCTTTGCCGCGCCCAAAATCCCCTTTTGGGGAAACCTTGGTTCTTTTTTCCTTCAATTTTGAATAAAATCCCAAACAGGAAAACCGCAAAGCAAAACCCCACACCAAAAACGCCTCCCCCCTCCCCTGCTTACGTGGGAACCAGGCATGTAAGCCCTTTGTTCCCTTTCTGCGTCGCACAAGACCGGGGGTTGGGAACCAAAGCCAAATTTGGACTCATAACCAAAGCACAGATTTCCACTTTTAATTATTCCTTGTGTTCTTAGCCCAAAAAAGTCTTTCAGCTTGTGCCTGTTTTTGCAGGGGTTTCCTACAGCTATTTACCATAAATCCTGCTGCACACGTCTCCCTTAACGTTTTTGTAGAGATGTGTCTTTCTGCTAGAACTCTGTTGGCATTTACCTGGTCTCTAAACTGAGCTGCTGTTAAACCCCGATTTCTGGGCTCTGACTCGGATGAATTATCCTCCCCAGAGAGGTGATCTTGGTCTTCCTTTCCCGGGGGGGTCCTCATGTGAGCCAGTTTTTTGTAGCGCTGATGGTTTTTTCCACCGCACTTTGGGGCACTTTCAAAATTTTCCCCAATTTTTTAGATGTGACCTTCATTTTTTAAAGTAAAAATGGCCCCACTTTTCTTTATTTCTGCTTTTTTCTTCGTAATAGAAATTCTAACAGTATTCATAGGATACATGTGTATCCCCTGACTTTTTGAAAAAAACAAAATAGGACCAACCCCATTTATAAGGCAAGAAACCCCCACTTTTTAAACCACAGGCCACCTGGAAGGGAAACCTTTCAGGTACTCCCTTTGCAGCTCATCAGAGAATGCCAAATGTGCAAAGCGAAATCAAAGCAAAAGGGGCTACTTTAAAGAACCTAGGATATAAGAAATTTTTTCAGTTGTTTCACATTTTTTTTAATTTTTAAATTCCACAGTGAAAAATTCATTTTACAATTTCTCATTAAATGAAATAATGCAAGTATTAGGATTCTCTGCATTTTCTCTTTTTAAATGTGATCTGTTTATGATTTTTATTTTTGATTATTATTTATTTTGTTTTTCTTCTTTTTTTTAGATATTATTATCACATTTTTTATTTTTTGGGAAGTTAAAAAGGAGACGGGACAAAAGGACTACAAAAATTTCTTAGGGAGTCCAAATACATTTGGCTTTAATTGCCATGATACAATGTTTATTGTATCTTTAAATTTGGGGTGTTGGGTAAAACCCGTTATTTTTTTTATAGCTTTAAATAAACTGGGTTGTATATGTTATAATATGTTGGGTTACTTGGGTTTATGGGACTTTTAAAAAGGGTGCTGGAGTGCGCCCTTACGGGGGAAAGGGGGGGGTTTAATGAATCTTGAGGGGCTACCACTTTGTGGACCGATTACCGTCTTTGGGCCCTTGTAGTCTGCCCCTCTTCCCGTGGTGGGTCGCTCGGAGCCTCCCTTTATTTTCCCAGTATAAACGAGTTCCCTTTTCCCCTGTACCCATATGTAAACTAGACTTGCTCCAGTATCTGTTCAGCGGTAGTCGCAGCGCATGCGATCGGGGGGAAGACCGGCTGGTTACCAGGATTTCTTCTAACAATCACTTCGGTTCTGGCTGCGCATTAAGATTATAGGGCCGCGGGTTGAATCTATTCAAAAATCATTGGTGTGTCTATTTTTGTCCCCGCCCCCTTTTTATTGCACAATTATGTAATTTATTCATGTTTTGATCAGTTACACTAAGTATTTGGGTTATGTTAGCACCTATCACTTTAAATTGTATATGGGTGTAATTAACATTTTAACAAATTTACTGGATCTTTGGTGTATACTATTTTAAATGAATAACTGATTGATTATTTTGTTTATTGCTATATTCCCTATATATATGGTTCACTACACTTGTAAAATTGCTTTGAAAAAGGCTTGTGAGAGAGCTGAAAGTCGCTTTGCGGCAGGAGGAAAAAAACCTTTTTTACCTAAAACATCTTTTGGATGCCGGGGATTTTTTTTAAAATTATATATATTATATATAAATTTTTTTTAAATATTAAAAAATTTATATATATAATAAAAATTATATATATATTATATACATATATATTATATTTTTTTATATATTATAAAAAAAAATTGCAGACTCCAGGAGTCAGATGAAAAAACTTGAAAAATTTTGTTTTTTTTCCCCATTTTCCCAAAAACGAGTTTGGGCCCTCACAGAGCCATTTTAAGTGCACACATACAAAATCAAGTGTGCATAAAACAATTAAAACCCAGGGAAACCATTGTATCTGGGGAAGGGAATTTTCTTCTGGGGGATCTATCTTTAGGATAGGGGTTTTTTGGGATTTTTTAGTTCATCTTCTTCTTTTTAAAGGGACACTATGATTTCTTGCAAAGATTGGGGCTATATATTATATATATATATATATATATTATAATACTACACAAATTTTTTTACATCTTTTAAACATAATAATAATAATAAAGAGAGAAAGAGAGATCCATCTCTCTCTCTTCCTCTCTTCTCCTATATATATATATATATTATATTTTTTATTTATATAAAATTATATTAATATATATATATATATACACACACAACTTTTCCAACAAAATCACCTGGGGTTTAATGGAAATTTTTTTTTGCTAATGTGTAAAAAGCATTGGGAAATTTTTGGGAAACCCCTTAAAATCCTTGTGCAAATATGTTAGCATAGCTGAAAACAGTCTTGCTGATTTGGGAGCTATAAAACTGACCTTCCTTTGAGCTAAGTGAGAATCTGAAGCATTACATTTGTTGGGTCGATTAAACTCGCAAAATGGCCAGAAAAAGAGAACTTTCATGTGAAACTCAACAGTCTATTCTTGTGCAAGGAAGGCAATTCCATGCGAGAAATTGCCAAGAAACTGAAGATTTCCTACAATAGTGTGTACTACTCTCTTCAGAAGAGAACACAAACAGGCTCTAACCAGAATAGAAAGAGAAGTGGGAGGCCCCGCTGCACAACTGAGCAACAAGACAAGTACATTAGAGCCTCTAGTTTGAGAAATCGACGCCTCACAGGTCCTCAAAATGAAGCTTCATTAAAAAGTACCCGCAAAATGCCAGCGTCAACGTCTACAGTGAAGAGGCTACTCCGGGATGCGGACCTTAAGAGCCGAGTGGCAAACAAAAAGCCATATCCGAGTCTGGTTAAAAGGAAAAGATTAATATGGGCTAAAGAACTCAGACATTGGGCAGAGGAAGATTGGAAAAAAGTTTTATGGACAGACGGATCGAAGTTTGAGATGTGTGGATCAAACAGAAGAACATTTGTGAGACGCAGAACAACTGAAAAGATGTTGGAAGAGTGCCTGACGCCATCTGTCAAGCATGGTGGAGGTCATGTGATGTTTTGGGGTTGCTTTGGTGCTGGTAAAGTGAGAGATTTGTACAAGGTAAAAGTGATTTTGAATAATGAAGGCTATCACTCCATTTTGCAACGCCATGTCATACCCTGTGGACAGCGCTTGATTGGAGCCAATTTCATCCTGCAACAGGACAATGACCTTAAGCACACCTCCAAATTATGCAAGAACTATTTAGAGAAGAAGAAAGGCAGCTGGTATTCTATCTGTAATGGAGTGGCGAGCACAGTCACCAGATCTCAACCCCATTGAGCTGTTGTGGGAGAAGCTTGCTTATCTCATAATATCATAAGAAGCCGAAAAGGCTTTTGACAGAATCTAATGGGGTTCATTATCACAAACTTTACAGCATATTGGCATTGGCCCCGAGTTTTTTAAGAAAAGTTTTAGTACTTTATATTTCCCCTATAGTCAATTTGAAAATCAATGGGTCACTTTCAGAACCATTCCCAATTTTTAGTGGCACACATCAGGGATGCCCTCTTTCTCCCCTGCTATATGTGCTGGTCATGGCAAATTCATTAGCTTTGATTTTGTCCAATCCTGAAATCGAGAGAATAACTGTAGGGAACCAAGATTATAGATGTTCTGATTTTGGACATGACATGTTAGTTGATATCACTTGCCCCTATAAATCTCCAACATCATTTGAAACTGCCAAGACCAAGGACATGATGAAACTTAATTTTTGACTGGCCCACAGATGGCATCACTTAGCTCGGTATCAAAATCTCTTCAGACCTTTTTAAAATCTATTCCACTAAATTCATGCAATTATATAATCAATTATCCTGAGACTTAGATACTTGGAGCAAGAAATAATTATCATGGTTTGTCACACTAAGGGGCACTTGTATGAAAACTGTCTAGGACTAAAATTCCCCCCTTT
>JAODAL010072038.1:0-15280 GCA_025379985.1 Phyllomedusa bahiana
TTATTGGGCCCTACGGGCCATTCAAAAGTGGGGGGGCTATTATCCAAATACCCAGGGGCCACTTTACTGTTTATGTTAACTCCTCACTTTGGGGCATACAAAAAATCTTTAACCAGACACCTCCTTCAGGCTGCCAAGCGGTATCCCGCTGGTGGAAGCAAACCCCCCCCCCTTCAATATTGTTTGGATCGAGGAATAGTTTCACACACCGCTAAAGGAACTGATCAATACCCCTGGGAAACAAGGAAATTCCTATTGACATGGAGTCCTGGATTATAAAAGACATCACGAGTTCCAATTGAAAGGCGTACTGGGGGGGAAAGGATGGGCCCTTTTGGCGTTGAATTACTAAAGGGATATGTGGTCTCAGTCCCTACTTTTGAACCTTCAGCGTTCGCCCCCCGGGGTTCCCACTGAGCCACATCCCCCCCACCCTTTCCCCCCTCCCCTTTGTTGAATTACTTCTTCTTTTCCACAGATAAAAGGCCAACCCATTTTCGTTCACCGTGGGATGGCGTGGGGAGTGTTCCTAGCCGGTTTTTGATACACGTGGGGTTTTCAAGTGTTCGATTGGCCATTGTTGTGTTGTATCCCCCCCGGAACCTTTTTGGGCTGTTTTAAGCTGTTTTCAATTTTTGTGGAAATTTTTTTTCTGTTTTTTTTTGTTTAAGGAAAAATCTAAAAAAAAAATTTAAATGAGAAATAGACATTTCCCAAAAACTTTCCTAAAAAGGGCCCAAACCCAACAACACCCTCTAAGCAAACCTCAAAAAAAAAATCACTTTTAGGTGTGGATTACATAAAGCTAACCCTTTGGTATCTTGTTTAACAGTATTCTCCTGGCAAAATTGAGACTGTTGGCAAGTATGGCAATATTTTAGTGCAGGCAGAGAAGCGTTCTGTACCCACCACCGAGCCCGCTGTACTAATACCAAAAACCATTCGTCTGCTTTTCTTTAAAGGGTGTTGGGGTCAATGGTGACTGAGACACCTAGGTAGAATGGAAGAAGAATAAGGTTCCTTTATCAGCGACCTTTTTTGAAGATTACAAATTTTTTTCAGCTTTTTTATCTCTTTTCACAGCCACTTCAGTCTCCCAAAATCCTGTTTAGGCGTGGGTGGTTCAAGCTTCACCTCTCACTTTCCCGTTTAGGCTGTGGGGGGTTCTACAGCTTTAGGGGCCCCAGTTTCTGTTCAGGGTGTGGGCGGTTCTACGCTTTGGCTCCCCCTTTGTTTTCAACTTGGGTGGTTCTACCTTTGGCTCCCACTTTTTTTTTCAACTGCAGGTGGTCTACGCTTTAGCTCCCCCATCCTGTTAGGCTGTGGCGGTTATATAGCTTTAGGCTCCCACTTTTTTTCGGGTTTGGGGGGTTCTACAGTTTAGGCTTCCACCTTTTGTCAGCGGGGTGGGTTTTAAAACTTCAGGCTCCCATTTGTACAGTGGTGGGTATTCTACAGCTTCTACGGCTTGGGCATTTTTTACAACTTCAGGCTCCCACTTCCCGCTCAGTTGTGAGCGTTTTTTCAACTTTAGGCTCCCACTTTTTGTTAGGGTGTGGTGGTTTACAGCTTCGGCTCCCAAAATCCGCTCGGGTGTGGCAATTCACGCTTAGGTCCCACTTTTTTTCAGGCTGTGGGCGGTTCTACAGCTTTAGGCTTCCACTTGCTGTTTAGGTTGTAGGTGGTTCTATAGCTTCAGGCTCCCACTTCTTGTTCATGCTCTGGGTGGCTTAACAGCTCCAGGCTAATATTTCCTGGACAGGCTGCAGGCAGTTCTACGGCTTTTGGCTCCTGCTTCCTGTTCAGTCTATGGGCAATTCTACATCAGTGATTAACATTTCAGCTCTGCTAGTTGAGCCTGTTAGAATGACATTAGTGATGGAGGGGTCTAAACAGCAGAGCATTTAAAACTACAGAGCTCTAAAGGGTTAAAGGGTTTGTCAGTGGAAACATGAACAAGCTCATTTTCTGTTGGTAAGATACAGCAGAGAGGGACCTCACCACCCTGGCCACTGCTAGCACAGAGAGAGGTGGAGATAAGAACTGGTCTAGGAAGCAAAATCAGAACAGCAATGTATTTGGTAATAGTCTTTATTTACCTTTGGCTACACGTTTAAAGCTAATCAATAATATGGAATACTTCTGTAAAAACGTCAGCCACACAAATACAGGCAGTCCCCGACTTACCTGTTCCGACTTATGTCTGTCCCCTAGTTACGAACAGGGACCGGAACGACACAAGCCCGGGACAGCCCGACAAACGTCCGGGCGCTGCTGTGGCCCGGGCGCTTTCCGCGATCTACGCAGCTGTATGCGACTCCTGGGGGCACTTTCAGCTTACTCCCGGTCCACGTCGGCGTCCGGGCACTCTATGGCCCAAGCAGCAGTGGGGAAATGCTTCGGCTGTATGAGACTCCTCCCAGAGCGCATACAGCGGAAGACTTATCGGGCAGAGAGCGACGCCCTGTCGCAATAGAACTCCAGAAGTCGCAAGCAGACTGCGACCTTTCCGGATCCCGGCACAGGCACGTGCGATGTCATCACGCTGCCTGCGCGGCCTGATGACATCAACGCCTGTGCAGAAGAAACCCGGAGTCGGAGGTAAGCCTCGGAGCAGCGGGGGAGTGACTGACTATTTGTATTTGTTTTTTTTAATAAGCCCTATCCTATACCTGCCTATCAGGGACCTATACCTGCCTATACTGCTATGGGGAAGTATGCCTGCCAATGAGGGACTGACCAGCCTATGGGGGACAAAACCTGCCAATACCTTCTATGGGGGACAAATACCTTCCTATGGATGACATACCTGCCTATACCTGCTATGGGGGAAATATACCTGCCTATGGTGTACATACCTGCCTATACCTGCTATGAGGGAAATATACCTGCCTATGAGGGGACATATACCTGCCTATACCTGCTATGGGAGACCTATACCTGCCTATGAGTGGACATATAGCTGCCAATACCTGCTGATTGGGGACATATACCAGCCAATGGTGGACATAACCAGCTATACAGCATGGGGAAATATAACTGCCTATACCTGCTATGGGTGACCTATACCTGCCTAAGAGGGGACAAATACCTGCCTATACCTGCTATGTGGGACATATTACCTGCACTATAATACACACCCATACAAAACGCCACACATGTACTAAATATATTGGTTCCGACTTACATACAAATAAGGTTTAAGAAGGAACCTACAGTCCCTAACCCGTATGTAACTGCCTGTAATCTGTCATTTTTGGACGTTTTGCACTATAACAATCCATATCGTGTAGTGCATCCTATGTTATATCACTTCTCCCCATTATTTCTGTCAGACACCAAATGACTTCAGACAGAGGGGAAAGGTTGCAGCGGCTGCCGATGTTCTGGGGGTCTGCGTCTGCTGCCAGAAGTCCAGTATCATGTATTATTGATGTTCTCCCTGCGGTGTCAGACTTAAGACATCTGTAAAAGGTCAACGTCTCCAACAAATACCAAATGTGTTTGATTAAAGGGTAAAACTCATCCAACTGTTACAAAGCCCATAACAGGTCCATGTGCTGAATCCTGCAAGACGATGGCCGATCGTATAAACTTACACAGTACAACATGTAGGAGTACATAGAGCATGCTGGTATAACCTGGGGATCTCCTGTATTATGATAAAGAGCATGCTGGTTAGAACCTGGGGATCTCCTTAAAAAGTCGATATGGAGCATGCTGTGTATAGACCTGGGGATACTCCTTTATATAGTGATATGGAGCATGCTGGTATAACCTGTGGATCTCCTGCATATAGTGATATAGAGCATGCTGGTATAACCTGGGGATCTCCTGTATATAGTGATATAGAGCATGCTGGTATAACCTGGGGATCTCCTGTATATGACTGATATAGCATGCTGTATAACCTGGTGAATCTCCTGTTATATAGTGATATGGAGCATGCTGGTATAACCTGGGGGATCTCCTGTAATATAGTGATATGGAGCAGCTGGTATAACCTTGGGATCCTCCTGTAATATAGAGAAAAGGATCAGCTGGTAAACCTGGGCATCCCCTGTATATAGTGATATGGAGCATGCTTATAACCTGAGGATTCCTCCTGTATTATAGGATATGGAGTCATGCTGGTAAAACCTGTGGATCACCTGTATATATGATATGGAGTAAAGCTGGTATAACCGTGGATCTCCAGTATTTAGTATATGGAGTATGCTGGTATAACCTGTGGATCTCCTGTATTTATGTGATAAGAGTATGCTGGTATACCTGGGGATCTCCTGTAATAGAGATAAGGACATGCTGGTATAACCTGTGGATCTCCTGTATTAAGTGATATGGAGTATGCAGTTATAACCTTGGATCTCCTGTATATAGCGATATGGAGCATGCTGGTAAAACCTGTGGCTCTCCTATATAGAGAGATATGGAGCATGAGCTTGTATAGCCGGGTATCTCTGTAAATAGTGATATGGAGCTGCTGGTATAACCTGTTGATCTCCTATATATAGTGATATGGAGCATGCTGGTAAAGCCATGGGATCTCTTGTAAAATATGATATGGAGCCACTGGTATAACCTGGGGATCACCTTATATAGGATATGGGCATGCTGGTATTACCTGGAGATCTCCTGCAATATAGTGATTTGGAGCATGTTTGTAATAACCTGGGGAACTCCTGTATAATGAATATGTGAGCCTGCTGGTAATAACCTGTTGATCTCTGTATATAGTGATAGGATCATGCTGGTATAACCAGGGGAACATCAGTATAAAGTGATATGGGGCATGCTGGTATTAACCTGGGGATCTCTAAATATCGTAGATAAGGAGCAGCTGGTATAACCTGGAGATCTCCTGTAAATAAGTGATTGGAGCATTCTGGTATAACCTGGTAATTTCCTGTATATAGTGATATGGAGCATGCTGGTAAAACCTGGGGATCTCTGTATATAGTGATATGGGGTCATGCTGTATAACCTGGAAATCACCTGTTATATGTGATATGTAGCATGATGGTAAAACCTGTGGATCTCCTGTATTTTGTGATATGGGGAGTAAGCTGGTATAACCGGTGGAACACCTGTATTTAGTGACAAAGATGGAGTATGCTGGTATAACCTGAGGATCTCCCTATAAATAGTGATATGGAGCATGCTGGAATAGCTTGGTGAATCCCCTGTCTAAAAGCAGTATATGAGCATGCTGGTTATAACCTTGTGGATCTCCTAAAATAGTGGTATGGGAGCATGCTGGTATAGCAGGGGATCTCATGTATATAGTGATATGGAGCCTCAGGTAAAACCTTGGGGAACTCCTGTAATAGTGATATGGGCCTGCTGGTATACCATAGGATATCTCCTGCACTATAGTGATGCTGGAGCATGTTGGTAAATCAGGACCTGGGGATCTCCAGAATATAGTGAGGATGGAAGCCTGCCTGTAATAACCAGTGGATCTCCTGAATAAAGTGATATGGAGCATGCAGTATAACCTGGGATCTCCTGTATATAGTGATATGGGGCATGCGGTATAACTCAGGGGATCTCCAGTATAAAGTTATAAGGAGCATGCATGGAATAACCTGAGATCTCCTGAATATAGTGATATGGACATGCCTGGAATAACCTGGGATTTCCTTGTATATAGATAGGAGCGCTGCTGGTGATAACCTGGGGAACATCTGTATATAGTGATATGTGGGCCTGCTGGTATAAACCTTGAAAACCTCCTGTAAATATATTGATATGGAGCATGATGTATAACCTGGGGATCGCCTGCAATATAGGTGAAATGGGAGCCTGCTGGTATAACCTGTGTGATCATCCTGTATAATAGTGAAATGGAGCATGCGGGTATAACCCGGGATCACCTGTATATAGTTATATGGAGCATGCCAGGTATAACCTGAGGAACCTGAATTAGATGTATATGGGGCGATGTCTGAATACCCTGGGGAACTCCTGTATAAGAGAAATGGAGCATGCTGGTATAACCTGGAGATCTCCTGTAAAAGTGATATGGAGGCTACTAGGCAATAACCTGTGGTCACCTGTAATATAGTGATATGTGACATGCTGGTATAACCTGGGGATTCTCCGAGAAAATATTGATATGGAGCATGCTGGAAAAAACCTGGGGAACACCTGACATAAATAGAAATGGCGCATGCTGTGGAATAACCAGGAAGATCTCCGTTATATATGGATATAGGAGCATACTGTCATAACCTGGGTCTCCTGTATATATGAAATGAAGCATGCAGTTATACACCTGGGATCTCCTGTGAATAGTGGATATGGAGCATGCTGGTATAACCCTGGATGGATCTCCTGTATATAGTGGATAGGAGCATGCTGGTATAACCTGGGGGTTTTCCTGTATATAGTGATATGGAGCATGCTGGGTATAACCTGGTGGGGGGATCTCTGTATAAAGAGATAAGGGGCATGCCCGTATAACCAGGAGAATCTCCGTATATAGTGATATGAGCATGCTGGTATAACATGTGGAATCTCCTGTATATATCGATAATGGAGCATGCTAGTATAACCTGGGGATCTCCTGCATATAGTGATATGGGGCATGCTGGTATAACCTGGAGATCTCCTGTATATAGCATAGTTGCCAACTTTTGAAAATGAAAAAGCAGGAGATTGAAGAGGGCAAAAATTTGCATGGACACGCCCATCTTTTTTTGTGTACCACGCCCCTTCAATAAGCCACACTCACTCAGTCTAACTGCATAATGGCTTTGGAAGAAAACCAGGTAGATGCCCTTATAGCCAGGTAGTAGCCCCCTATAACCAGGTAGTGCCCCTTACAGGCAGGTAGTTGCCCCCTTTGTTAGCCAGGTAGATGCCCCCCTTTGTTGTAGCCAGGTAGTTGCCCCCTTCATTACCCAGGTAGTTGCCCCCTTCATTAGCCAGGTAGTTGCCCCCTTTGTAGCCAGGTAGACCCCTTCATTAGCCAGGTAGTTGCCCCCTTCATTAGCCAGGTAGTTGCCCCCTTCATTACCCAGGTAGTTGCCCCCTTCATTAGCCAGGTAGTTGCCCCCTTCATTAGCCAGGTAGTTGCCCCCTTTTGTAGCCAGGTAGTTGCCCCCTTCATTAGCCAGGTAGTTGCCCCCCCTATAGCTAATACAAATAAAATAATAAAAGTCACTTACCTCACCAGGCTCCTTGCAGCACGGCCAGCTCCGGCCGATCTCCTCAGCGTCGCAGGGGGAGTGAGAGCAGCCACGCATCACACCCCCTGCGCCGCTGACCTGTATGTACAGCGCGCACCGGCGCATACAGGGGGAGAAGGGTGGAGGGAGCGATCCCTCCTGCCTCCTCCCCGCACACCGGCCGGCGCTGTACATACTGGGGGAGCAGGGAGCGATCCCTCCTGCCTCCTCCTCGCACACCGGCCGGCGCTGTACATACAGGGGGCGCAGGGAGCGATCCCTCCTGCCTCCTCCCTGCACAGTGACACGCGCCACGCGGGTGACGGCCGCTTCAACCGCCTGTAGCAGCGGCCCGGCGGCGCCAGAGTGTTAAAAAGCACTTTTGCGAGGATCTTTCTGTCCACATTGAGTAGCGCTATGGGACGCCAGTTCTCAATGCGGGACAGATCCTTACCCTTTGACAGGATGATTAGAGCAGACCTCCTCACAGACCTGGGCAGAGTACTGGAGGATAAGCACTCATTTATGACCTCGGTCAAGAGGGGAACCAAGATGTCCTTAAAGGTCTTGTAAAACTCAGATGTTAGACCATCCGGACCGGGGGTCTTCTTGAGGGCTAAGCCGTCAATAGCCACCTCTAAAATCCTCCCCCCTAAACTGCCTGTAAAACCCCTCAAAAGAGAGGCTTACTTCTGGCTGGGGGAATACTTTAAACCAGAAAAGCCTAACTTTTTGTCTCATTTAAATCTCCCCCTCCCAAAAGATGAGAGAAAAAAACCAAACCCTTTTTCCCCAAGTTTCGCTAAACCCTGGACTTCCTCAAAATCCTGTACTACCCCTTTGGGGCCCGAAACTATTTTGCTAAAAACCCCGAAAACCTAAATTCTTTTTAAGGGGTGGGTGGGAGGGGGAAACCTCCCCAAATTTCCCTTTCAAAAACAAGGATGCGTCCCCTGCCCATACAAACATCCCTTGAGAAAGGGTTTTAACTCTGGAGACCTCATCAGGGGAAACCTCCAGTTGAGACTAAATTTCATTTTCTCCTAAAGGCTCTGATACAGGGGGGGGGGGGGAAACCTTGTTCAAGCTTCTGGGGTTTTAGAGGTCTGGCGGAAGAACCCTGCTGCCCTTTTCTTAAATTTTTCCCCACCACTCTCCCTTACTACTGCATAAGCCCAGAAAGGGGAAAAAAATCTGACCCTGTCGGGAAAAATCCTCAAAAGATTGCTTATCTCCGTCCCCCCTTTCCAGGAGTGACAAATTTTAACTTCAATAACCGTTTCCCCCAACGGGGGCCCTCTGCAAAAATTCAAAAAAAAAAAAACCCATCAGTGGTCGGAGAAACTCTCCCCGTCTGTCACCGATAACGGTGACGAGACAAAAGCCCTCCTTTTTAAATAAAACCAAACTATCCTAGACCAAAATCCGCTCCCCTCTATGATAGGTAAACCCCTCTGTGGCCGGGGGGTGTGCCTATGTGGACATCCCCCCGGCCCCTTTCACTAACTATTTACTAAACACGCCATCATGCGCCAAAACCCTCTGGCACTTCCCCCTATCCTGAGATTCCGTGACGGTGTTTGAAATAAAACGCCAAGATGACTTGCCGGCTTGAAAAAAGGGAAAGGGCTTAACCCTCCCCGTAAAGAGCCCTTTTCCTCCCCCACCCCCCCCGATTGGGGGGGCATGATTTTTAAATGGCCGGAGCTCCTGTCCCTTCACGAAACTCAAGGATCAGCCCCCTTTCCCCCATTTCCCGAGGCTCGATCACCCTTTCTGCTTTCCCAACCCGCGGGGTAAAAAGTACCGCCACCCCCCCCGGAAAATTTTTCTGGGCGGGCAAGAGACCAAAAGGGGGGGCCCGTTTCCGCTTTAAATCCCTTCTTGCTTCCTCATTTTCCGCCAAAATCCGTAAATTTCTGGCCAAAATTGAAAAGAAAACATCAGCTTCAAACAGGGCAAAAAAAAATAAAAACGCCGTATATCTGCCACATTAGTTTTAAACGCTGGCCACTTTAATCCCGGGCCAGCTAAACGGGGGTAAAAAGTTTTACCCGGCCATCATTGATGATCGGGGGGCCCCGACAGCCTTCTTTTAAAACCGATGCCTTCTGCCTATGTCCAAATAAAAGGACCAGGGTTTTTTATCTCTTCAACGGGAACGGAGACATCCATTCCTCCCTCATCCTTTTCTACTTTTTTTGCCCCCAAACCCCCCCCCACTCACTTTTTCTGCCACCACCACCCTTTTAAATTTTCACCTTACCCTGCCCATGTCCCCCCCCTTTTGGGGTTTTTTATAAGTTTTTTCCGGGGTGCCAAGCCTCCAACCCCCGCTCTTCCAAAAGGCTCCCCTAACCTTTTTGAAACCCCCGTCCTCCTCTTTTCCCCCCCTTAAAAAAGGGGAAAGGTTTCCGAGTACGTGTTTCCCTATTGGAGGCCCTGGGCCCAGGGGGGGGGTTTTAAACCCTCCTTCCTTTGCGGGGGCCCCCCCTGGCTACTCGGGGGTAAGGGGATGGAGTGGTCCCCTCCAATGGGTTGAGGCGCCGGGCCCTCTCCCCTCTCTCTCCTTCCCCTTTTTTTTGCACCCCGTTGGGGGGGGGGGCCGCTTCCCCCTTTAAACCCCCAACCACTCTCTGAGTGTTTTCAGAAGCTGTGAAGGGCCTCCCCCTCTTTCCCCTATCCCCGGGGTCTCCTCCTCCACGTCACCTCCCTCCAAGGGCCCCTCAGATTGTTTCAGCCCCGGGGGCCCCGTTTCCCGGGGAAAAAAAGGGGTTCGGGGGAACCCCCCGGGGCATGGGTCCGGGGGGCCCCCCCCTCCTTTCTTTTTTGGGTTTCTCCATCCCCCTTTTCCTTTTTCCCATTACCGTTTTTTAAAACCCTTTAAACCGGGCCTTTCCCCCTCCCGATGTCCTCGGGGCCTCCCCTCCCCTTCCCTCCCCCCCTAGAGGACACAGGTTGGTGAAAAAAAGGGAGGGCAAACCCGGAAGGGGTTGCCCGGGGTCACCACAAAAGTTAAAGCAAACCTCCCAAACAAAATGCGGCTTAGGGGCCTATTCCCCCGAAACATTGCAAAACACTTGACCTACAATTGTGCCCCAAAAGTGGGGGGGGGGTCGCCGAAACCTTGGGCGGGAAGTTTCCCTCCTGCCCCTGGTAGAAGCCCAAAGGATTGGGTCTTTTCCCAAGAAACCCGGGGGATGGGTTTTGGGTTTGGACCGGTGTTCCCTGAGACTTTAGTTTAACCCAAAAAGTCCGGCCCTTTTTTGACCCAAATAACCTTTCTCGTTCCCGGATTTTTGGGGGGGGAAACTGTTCTTCACCATACCTACTTAGCCGGGTTTTCAATGTCAACTAAGGGGAAGACTCGTTATTTGGTCGGGAAGGGTTCACTTTTTTAACATGTTTTTTGGCGGGAAAAAGGGTTTGGGGCCCCTCAAAATCCTGCCCCCACCCCGGGCGAATACTTCTTACCCTCGTGCCCGGGGAAACCAAAAAGTTCTATGACCCCCCTCCCCACAGGGAAGTAATGTCGTAAATCGGGGGACTCAGAAGGGGGGGGAATGGGGGCCAAAGTTTGGCAAACCCCCGGGGAAATCCATCCCAAACAGGACCCCCACCACCCCCCCCCCTAGGTGGACAAAGGGGCACGCCCGACACACCGGGGGAGGGCCCAAACTTTCCCCCTTTGGGTTACTCCCGCCCCCGGTTGTGGGGGGGGCCTGGCTCCCCTCGCTCCTGTTCTTTTCTCCAAAAGGCGGAGACCCCTTTGCCCCCTCCCCCCAAAAAGGGGACAATGGGATTCCCCCCCACTATAGTGACCGACTCCTCCCCTTTCTTTAGAGCCTCCAAAAAGTGACACGGGTTTTTCCTCACCCCTTCCCTAAAAACCGGAGGGCGCAACCCAAACCTCGCTCCCCCCCGGCCCAAACAATTTTAGCATAACTCCCGCCCCCCCCACCCGGGTACCAAAGGGCGGGAGGGACCTAGTTGGGGCCCCGGAAGAGGTTGGGGGGCCCAGCGCCCCCCTTTCCCTACTAGTACAAAGGGTTTACCGTCACAAAAAAAGTTTTCCCCCCCCCTTTTTCCCCCAAACATTCGCCTCCATACCCCCCCCAAAATTTTTGGACTCCTTTTTAACCCCCCCCCCAAAACATTTTTTCTTCCATAACCTTTCCCCCCCCATTTTCCTCAAATCCCCCCCAAAACATTTTTTCCCCAAAACCCCCCCCCAACATTTTTTCCACATTCTCCCCAACGTTCATACCCCCACCCTTTTCCCAACTTTTGACTCCACAACTCCCCCCAAACCTTTCCCGCCCCCATACGCACCCCAAAACGCAATTTTTTTCTTTACTCATTCCCTTTTTTCCCCCTTTTCTGACCCCCATGTACCCCCCTTTTGTCTCCACATTCATCTTTTGCCCACCCTTTTTTACTTATGGTATTGTCGTATTTCCCAAAAAGCGATGGGATCGGGGCCTTTAACTCTAGGATTTTTTTTCCTTTTCCCCTATGGCGAGGGGATCGGGGGAAAAAACCCTGGGGTATTTTCCCTTTCCCCCCATGGCGACGGGAATCGGGCCCCTAACCCGGGATATTTTCCCCAAACCCCCAGGGCCCAACGGTTTTCAGGGCCTGACTCTAAGAAAACTTTCTTGGCTATTGCATAAAGGAACCCCAAACTTTCCTTTTCCTTTGGGTTTTGTTTCTTTCCCCCGGAGCCCCTTTACACTGGAACCTGCTGGGGTGACCTGAAAAACCCCCGGGGGGGGGGAAGGGGGGCCCCCGAACACCAGTCGGGTCCCCCCCCGGGAACAACCTTTTTGGACCTCCTTTTTTTCCCTTTTTCCCTTTCTCTTCGGGGAAACCCTTTCCCCAAAGGTAAAGGGGAATAATTGACGGGGGATTTCCAACGGGACAATTTGCTCCTTTAAACCCACCCAAACCCGGGTCCCCCCTTTCTTTTAACAAACCCTTGAAAACCCTTTTCCTTTTTCATTTAAATTACGCCCTTTCCCTGCAATTTGGGTTTTTGGGGGGGGGGGGGGGGGGGGGGGGGGGGGGGGTGTAAAAAAAAAAAAAAAAGGAAAAAATTACACAGTCCCCTTGGGATTTTTCCCTTGGGGATGCTTCCTGAACCTCCTTTGTTTGCAGGGGGGCCCCCGTCTCCTGACGGGGGGAACCCCTGTAGAGAGTTGGACGTCTCCCCTTTCCCTCCTTT
Source organism: Phyllomedusa bahiana (assembly GCA_025379985.1). Classification (NCBI taxonomy): domain Eukaryota; kingdom Metazoa; phylum Chordata; class Amphibia; order Anura; family Hylidae; genus Phyllomedusa; species Phyllomedusa bahiana. The sequence goes on from JAODAL010072038.1 coordinate 12,397, forward strand.
TCTTCTCTTTTTTCGTCATCCTCCCCCACTCTTCTTCTTCTTTTTCCCCTTTCCCACCCCCAAAATTTTTATCAATCTGCATTTCACTAGACCTAAAAACCTTTTTGTAATTTTTTCCTTAAAGGGGCCACAAAATTTTTTCCAGAATAAAAGGCTTTTTTTTCTTACCCTTTTTTTTTGTTTTTTTCCTTTCACGTACACCTTTTATTTTTTTTTTAACACTTTTCCTTTTCCTAACACGGGTTTTTTTTTAAATTTTTTAAAAATTTTTTTTAATGGGCCCAATTTTCCTCTGCAATTTAATTGTTTCTCTCCCACTTTCTTCAAATTCTTTTAGGAAAAAAGCTATGCGAGAACCAAATTTCAAAAACATTCTCCGCCGCCGCCAAATACCCCCAATTTTTTAAAGGGGGAAACCTCCCTCTTCTATTTCCCCAACCTTGGCTAAAATTCTTTTGCTTCTTCTTATAGGGGTTTATACTTGGGTTAAAACCCTTTTGGGTTGGTGTTGGGGGGGTTCCCTCTTTTGGGGTACTTGGGGAAATGGACTTATGTTCCCGGAAATTTAAATTTTTTAACTTTTGGGGGAGTTTTCCCTAGCTTCATTTCTTATTCCCCCTTCCCCTGCTTTTAAAATTGGTACTAATTTTTTTTTGTAGGGGGATTCACCCTTTTTAAAAAAGCAATGGACACACATTATTACTATTTTTTAAAGGGGGGGGCTCCCTTGCGGCCCCAAGGGAAATTTTCACTTGATGTAAAATTTTTTTAAAAATTAAACCAAAAAGTTCTCCCAGCAGCAGGAACTCGGGGTTCCCCCGCTGCCGCCCTAGACATCGCTGCTTGATTTTAAGGGTCGCTGCTTTGTTTCAGTGGGGGGCCCTTGGGAGAGACTTGGGCCCGCTGTGGGAGCCGCTCAGAAACCCTGTGGTCCAAACCCCCTTTCCCCCCTGCCACCAATCTTTCTTCTTTTTGCTTTGCTGCCACCATTGATTTTCTGATCCCGCTGCGCTTGGGCCCCAGGGTTGTCCCGGGCCATTACAGCAGCAGTACTCTTTTTTTCTTTGGCCATACTGCCCCCAACCCCCGGGCACCAGGGGCCTGGGGTCTTTCCTTCTGTCGGGCAAATTTTTTTCCCCATACCTTCTCTGCTCTTGGGGAGACCAAAAGCTGGGCACGATCCTCACAACAGCTTCTCCTTTGGATGAAGCCCAAAACTGATCCCCCCCTTGGGCTCCTCCCACAGTGCCTTTTATTCTTTTTTCAAACGCTTCTCCCCGAACATTTGCGGGGACCAAAAAATTTCAAAGGGCAAACAGGGGATCCACCGCAAAGGGGGCTTTTCCCCCTTCTTCAACCCCCCTGCTGCTTTATCCATTCAAATCTCCCCGGAAAAACAAAGGGAGCTCCCCCCCCCCACAGCTTATCCCCGATGGCCCGGGGGTTTTTTGGGTCCCACCCCCCCTTCATTTGGGGGAGCTCTCTCCCCCCCAGGGAGGAGGGGGAGGGGGCGTTCCCCACAAAGCTGCTAGCAGCAACCAAAATAAACCCCCCAACAACTGTGCTCCCCCCTCCTCCTCCTCCACACCTAGGAACGGGCCCTTTACTCCTTGGGAAAAGTGATATGGAGCCCTGCTGGTATAACATGGGGAAACCCTGGGAAATAGTGATATGGAGCAGCTGGTAATAACCTGGTGAACTCCCCGTAATTTGTGATAAGGAGCATTTTTGGGATAAAAACCTGGGGATCTCCTGTATATATGATAAGGGGCAAGCCCGGTAAAAACCTTTGGGGATCTCCTGAAAAATATGATATGGAAAAATGCTGGATAACCTGGGGGTCTTTCCCGGGAAAAGTGAATAAAAGAAACGTGCGGTTTTTAAACCGGGCCTCTTTTTGTATATAATTTATAAAGGGGCATTTCTAGTAAACCTGGGGCCCCCCCCTGTTTTATGAGAAAGGGGGCATGCGGTATAAAACCCGGGGGGGTCTGCTGTAAAATAAAGGATATGAGCATGCTTTTATAAACCCCGGGGGTCTCCTGTAATAGTGATATGGAACATCTGGAAAAAACCTGGGCCCTCTGCGTATTAGGAAAATGGAGCCTGGATGGGAATTAAATTTTGGGGCCCCTGCCCTTTTAAAGTGTTTAAAAAGTATGCTGGTAAACCTTTGGGCCTCTCCTGTATATATGATAAGTAGGCCCTGCGGGATAACCCGGCCTCGCTGTATATAGTGGGTATGAGCATGCTTGGGAAAAACCCCGGGGCCCCTGCTGTAAAATAAGGGGATATTGGGGTAAGCTTTGGTAAACCCGGAAAATCCCCCTGTATTAAAATGATATGGGGGGCAAAGCTTTGGGATAAACCCGGGCCTCTGCTGTATATAGGGTTTTGGAGCCGGCTTTATAACTGGGGGTCTCCTTTATATAGCATACTTGGGCCCAAATCTCCCAAATTTTTTTCGGGGGGGGTCCCCTATTTGGGGTCCCCCCTCCCGCCCTCCTTTGGCAGAGTTGGGTAACTCTCCCCCCGACAGCAGGGAGCCCCGGGGGGTTTTTTAAAAAGGCCGCAAGCGACAGAGGAACGCGGGGGCGGGTTCTCTGACCCCCCCGGTCCCCGTTCTCACAGGCGGGGGAAACGGCCCCCAAACTGGCCGCTTCACCCGCCCGGGGTCCCCGCTCTGCAGGGGGGAGGGAAGGGGGGGATCGCTCCCCCCCCCTTCTCCCCCCCGTTAAAGTCCCCGGCCCCTGTGCGCCCCCAACAAAACAGGGCCGCCGCAGGGGAAGTACGCGCAGCTGCCCCATTCCCCCCTTTCCCGCGAGGAAAATCGGTCGGGAAACTCAAAAGGGTGAAGAGCCTTGAGGTGAGTGGATTTTATTAT
>JAODAL010072039.1:0-15280 GCA_025379985.1 Phyllomedusa bahiana
ATTTTTTAACAAAAAATGGGGTTTTTACGGTTGAATATTGATCTTTATATTTTTAAAACAGATTTTTCTTTTATCCCTTTTGTATCAGTTTTTTTAATAAAAAAGAATTTTAAAAAAAGAAAAAAAAAAAAAAGTTTTCTGTCTTGGGGCTGTGTAGGGGAAATTTTTCTTTTCGAAAGAGTTTTCGTTTTTTAATATCAATTTTTGGGGGGCCAAAGGGTTTTTAGATCGCTTTTAAATCCATTTTTTGGAGGCCAGGGGGGAAAAAAACGCAACCAAGTGGTTTTTTTTTATTTTATTTTTAACAGGGGTCACCGTGCCCGTAAACCGGGATAATTTAAACTTTACTCTTTGGGCGCTACGATTATTTGGCGATCCCCAAATTTTTAAGTTTTTTTTTTTGTTGGGAAACACTTTAAAAAAAAAAAAAAGTGTTTTTATTGTAAAAAAAATATTTTTGCATCGCTAAAACTTCTAGAACTATACAAATTTTTTTTTTTTCCGTATACAGAGCTTTTAAAAAGGGCTTTTTTTTTTCGGATGAAAATGAAATTTTAATTGGTACCAAACTTTGGGGGTTTCTAGAGTTTTTTTAAACCTTTTTTTTTCCATTTTTTTGCTGCGGGGTGGAACAATTTAAAACTTAATTCTGTTTTTGTTTTTTTTTGGGTTTTGTTTTTTACGGCGTTCAAAACCGTACGGGGGAAATTTAAAATGACAGGGTTTATAAAGGGGGGTCGTTACGGGATTGCGGCGATAAACCAAAAATGGGGGGACTTTATTTATTTTTGATCAAATTTTTGGGGGAATTGGGGTTTGTAAAAGGGAAAAAGGGGGATATAAAGTATTTTTATTTTATTTTTCCCCTGTTTTTGGTTTTAAATTGTTTTTCACTTTTTTTCACTTTTTCCCCATTTTTTTTTTACTTTTTCCCCCCTAGGGATTTTTAATGAAGATCTTTTGATCTTTTCATTCAATAAAAAAACCCGCGCAAAAAGCTTTTTGCTTTTAAAAGGGTTTCCCATGACCTTTTTCAGTCCCCAAAGCCGGCCCCTGCCCACAGGGGACGGCCCCGGGGCCTGACGTCCCCCAGACAACCCAAGGGGAAAGGGCCTTCTCTTTCTTCCGTGCTGTCTTCGAGGGCAGGGGGCGCACGGGGGTTCCCCCGATCCGGGGCGCTGCGGCCCCCCGACAAAAGACCAGGGGGAACATCCCCCTCCTGCTCTTTTCTTATTAAATTGCGACCTGATCGTCGCGATAATTAAGGGGTTTTTAAACCCACCCCCCCCCCCCCCCCCCCCCCCCATCGATCCGTGGTCGGGGCCCCATCTGGGGGGAACAACTGTAATATACAGCAAAACCCCCCGCCGACACCGGGGAACTCTGCTTTAGGGGTTCCCCCAGCGATTTCCCAGGGCAATCCATAACCCCGGGCTGAACCCCAAACACCTGGGCTATTCCTCGCCCAAGGTCTGGGAAGGGGTTTAAAAAAAATTTTAAAATCTTAATAATATACATAAATGGGGTAATAGTTGGGAAAACTTTAGTAATTTATTTGCCATCGGCCCAAAATTGTATTCATACAAATTTTTTTAAACCCAAACCCAAATATATTAAAAATCGAATTTGTTTTTATAATAATAAGAAATTACACAGGGAAAAAGTATTGAACAAGCTTATTGAAATGTATTTAATACTTGGTACAAAAGCCTTTCTTGATGATGACAGCTTCAGAGGGAATGTTCCCCATTGTTTTTGCAAATAAGCCCCTTTTTAAAAAACCCCTAATCCTATTTGCCTTTGGCACTCTGCCTGACACTGGCTGCTACAATAATTTTACTGTCTACTAAGACCCCAAGTCCTTTTTTTAAAGTTTCTTTTCCCCAGGGTTTTTTTCTGTTTACAAGAAATTGGGGAAAGGATTTTTCCTTCCCAGTGAAAAAAAACCTTGTATTTATCTGTTAAACTTCACTCCATTTCCTCCCAACCCTCCAATTTACCAATCCCTTTGTATTAAAAAACCCTTACCTCTATTGTATTGATTATTTTAACAGTTTAGTACTCTACAAAGATTTATATTTTACGTGCAATCCTTCCGTAAGGCATATGATTAAATTTAAAAAGAACAGGGGCCCAAAACTGACCTCTGTGGGTACCCACTATAACAGGATCCATCTGAGAATTTCCATTAAACACCACCCTTTTTTTTCTATACTGACCATTACTTAACCACTTGCAAAGTCCAAGCTTCTCATTTTAAATTTAAAAAAATTTATGTGACACCGACAAATGCTTTAGAAAAAAACAATTATACATCCAAAAGCCTCACCCCGATCCAGTCTAAACAAAACCCCTCATAAAAACTATGAGATTAGCTTAACAGACCGACCTTCAAAGCCCAGCTTTAACTCTTTTTACTTTATTTTTTTGGGGAAATCTCCAAATAGCATCTCTTGAAAACGTCAAACATTTTACCTAAACAAGGTAAACTTTAACTGGCCCCGGTTTTTTCCCGGAACCTTTTTTAAACCCCTTTTTTAATATTGGCACCAAAATTTTTCATTCAAATCCTTTGGACATACCTTTTATTTTACAGCCATAAAATTAAGAAAGGGGCCTACCATGACATTTCTTTAAAGGGGGTTTTGCCCCCAAACTAATGTGATGTGTTGTGGGTGCACGCTTAGCCCTGCTATTGGGTGTCTTTTAACATGGATTTATAATAAAGAGTTTTGTGTTTTACTTACAGAGTGAAGGATTTACTGCGGTAGCAGCCTCGTTTTGGAGCTATACCCTGAACTTTCGGGTGACGTGTAATGTTGACGTTGGATCCTCCAAAATGGGTATTTAATCACTTTTCTAAATATATGCTATTATAAAAAGTGTAGCCTGTGAGATCTACAGCCTGACTAAGATGCCTTTAGTTTCCTGACTGTTTACATTAGCTAGGAGCTGACAGGAGCTGATCTGGCCACGCTTGCGTTGTTAGCACTTTTTATCTGATGGCAGGGCACATGAACGAGCTTTGAAGGGAGTGGGAGAAAAGAGCCTGTGAATCCACTGGTTGTAGCATGCAGACGCTCCCTGGCTCCCTGCTCAGCCCTCCTCTCCTCCCTGTAGCAGTTTCTGAACGAACAAAAGAACGCTGCCTGCTTGGAACTTATCTTCTCTCCTGAGCAGATAAGAGGGGGAAACAAAACCTGTAGAGCTTGTGCACAATAAAGTTATCCTCTGTGGATTAGCCAAACAATGTTTACTCAACTACAGAGACTGAGTATCAGTCTCGGGAGCCTGCATGGGAGGTGGAGCGATGACATCACAGAGGAGGTACTTGTTTTTTTAAACACAGAAACACAATGCCCCTTTTCTCAAGACTTTAGATCAGAGTATCAGCCTGTTAGGTGAGGAAATCACTTCTTGGCAAAACCCCTTTAACTCCGTTAGGACATAGGGGTGTACACCATCCAGACCTGGTTATTTGTCTATTTTAATCTTCTTAAGGCTTCACTTCTTCTTGGGTTAGACAAAAAACATTTAAGGTGGAGTTTACGTCATCCCCCTGCCCATCAACAGAAAGGTCATTTTCCTTGGTAAATACGGTGGAGAAAAAATTGTTTAACAGATTTGCTTTCTCCTCATTACCCCCTATAATACCTCCCTCACTACTTTTCAAAGGGCCGACATTTTCAGTTTAAATCTTTTTACTATTTTTATAGGTAAAAAAATATTTTGGTTTTAGTTTTACTCTCTTTGGCAACATGTCTTTCTGTCTCCAGCTTTGCTGTCTTCATCATTATTTTACATATTTAATTTTTTTCTTATAGTTTTTAGTGCCTCTTTACTGCCCACCTGTTTAAGTAGTTGACATGCTTTCTTTTTGTTATTTATTGCCTCCTTTACCTCTCTGTTGAACTACATTGTTTTTTCCTGTTCCTAAGCCATCCCTATTTCCATAAGATGTAAACCTCCACCAGTGGAACCGCTTAATGGATTTAAAGATCTCCCATTTATTAATCTGTTCTTTTAACTTTAAACGACCTTGTCCCAGACCAATACATATAGGGCCTCTCTAAGCAGATTAAAGATTAGCCTTCTTAAACTGCTTTTTGTAATTACCGTAAAATCCCTTTCCACGTACTCCAATTCATTGGGGGACACAGCAACCTTGGGAAGGCCCGTATGCCGGTGTGCGGAGAGGCGGACACTAGGCGGACAAACGAAGTCGGACCCGCCCCGTTGGACTATATCCCTCCTGCTGACACACCCAGGGTCTGATCAAGTTGGTACCAAAGCCTGGCCGAGAAAAGGACAAAAGAAACACACCGACCCCTGAGAATAGACTATGAGGGTGGGACCTGTGTCCCCCAATGAATTTGGACTAATAGGGATTTTACGGTAGTACAAAAATCCCTTTTTTCTCGTCCAATCATTCATTGGGGGACACAGCACCATTGGGATATCAATAGCTTCCCAGAGTGGTGGGAAAAACTAAAAGACAACAAATTTCTCGACAGTGAAAAGCCCTAAGCAACTGCTGCCGAAGTACCATACGGGCCAGCTTGCCTCAGCCGAGGCCTAATGTAGAATCTGAAAGATATTTAGACAAAAGTATGGACTGGAAGCCCAGTGGCTGCTTTGCACACCTGTAAACGCTGATGCCTGATGCCGAACCACCTCAGGAGGCGCCAACCGCCTGCGCGTGGAATGAGCATGACGCGAAATGGAGGACTCCCCCTACGAGCGATAGGCTTCCAAACATCCAGACCGTCCAGCTCAATGGATGGCCTTAAGGCCGCCAGGCCCCCTGCGCGGGCCCGCCCGGAACAAACGAAAGAGAGCATCCACGCCTAAATGGACTCGGTGACAGAGAGGTAATGCGGAACAGCCCTGACCTCGTCCAACAATGCAACGCCCGCTCTCGGGATGAGAGCGAGGGGCAGAAAGAGGCCAGAACTATGTCTCATTCAATGTGAAAACGAGACACCACCTTAGAGGAGAAACTAAGGGACCGACGCAAAACCACCTTGTCCTTATGCAAAACACAGAAAGGAGATTTGCAAATAAAGCCGGCAGTTCCAACACTCAGCCTCCTTCTAAGAATAAACGTAGGTAGATCTCCGGTAGTTGCTCAAGAAGTTGAAGACTGCATGGCCTTCAACAAAAGATACAAGTCCTAACGTTTTGATAGGCCTAAGAACCTGGAGGGAATCCGAATGGCGCGATCCCCTGCAAAAACTTTATAATCCTGCGCACAGGAGGCTAGCTTGCCTGAAACTAAAACCGAGAGTGGCAGAAAAATGCTGACCCTTCAGGGAGGACCAGCTGACCCGACTCCAGGCATACTGCAGAAAGATAGCACCCTGGAACCGTAAATACTAAGGTGGGGGAAAACCTGCGGGCCTCAACCCAGGTGAAAAAAAAAAAGACTTCCAGTACGGTAAATAGATCCATGGTTGACTGCGGCTTGCGCTCTTATCATGGTCTGATAACCCGCTTGCGACAGACGTGGGAGATTTCATATCAACGTTTCAACAGCCACGCCGTAAACCGCAAGCTGCGGTAAGGTAGGGTGGCACAAGAGGACCTGTGAGAGAATGATCTGGACGCAACGAGATGGCCAAGGTGCGTCTGCCAGCAGGGCGCCGAGATCTCGTACCAGACCTTGCGAGGCCAGTTGCGGGGGCGAGGAGGAACGTACCCTCTCGGACTTGAGGCGCTTGAGGACCCGAGAAAGGAGAGGCCCAGGAGGAAAACAGATAGACTAAAGTGAACTTGCCTCCAAGGCAGTACTAACGCATCTCTGCTAGGGCCAGGGGATCCCAGTGCTGTCTGGACACGTAGTTCGGTAGCTGGTGATTCAGCCGGGATGGCAAATAGGTCGACTCTGGATTCCCCTTTTAAACACGCAAAGGTTGGGTGAAAAATTTTCCGTGAAGACAGCTGCCCCACTCTCCGGGTCGATTGTCGCCCGACTGAGGTGGTTCGGCACAACCATTTTCTACCCCTGGGAATAAAAACCCTGACTGAAAATGCCGAAAGCGATTGTTCCGCCCAGTCGAAGTTTCTGAAAAACCTGCCCCGACTTCTGGTACCCCGCCCTGGTGTTTAGAATAGGCGACTGCTGAGGCATTGTTCTGGACTGAATCCGAACTGTTGCCCCCGAAACGTCGGGCCAATGAAGGAGTGCCAAGAAATGGCCCGGAGCTCCAGGAACGTGAACTGAACCGGATTCGCTGAGAGTCCAGTAGGCCCTGAGGCCGGGGTGATGACCAGCCACGCGGAGCAGAACGACTTCCCCTGAATGCAGGGTCAGGGAAACTTAGCCCACCAACCCAGTCCGGCCCGACCCGGGATGCAGCTTGAACCTTTCTGTCCAGGTCATGGGGACCCGTCCACATGGCTAGGATCGCCCGCTCAGAAGGTGATAGTGAAACTGAATTGCGCAAAGGCCACAGCCTCGAATCGTCAGCCACCATCCAGCCGACACCCCATGCAAGTGCGTAGTGTATATGGGTGTGCGACCACCAGCAACAGAGACATCTTCTAGCAAATAGCCGAACCAACTCCGGCGCGGAACACTCATGCCACCTGAGTGTCGAGGTCCTCCCCAGGAACTCTCCATCCTCAAGCTGGATCAACAGGAACTTGTCGAAATTGACATCCGCCGAAGCATACCAGGACCGCTCGTGGTGACCTGATACTGTCCAGCAGCGTGACCGAGGGGGCCCGTCACCCAGAGGTCTCCAATATGGTGATGATGACCACACTGCCCCTGATGCGCGAGAATCGCTAACAAATGGTTGCTAAGACCTTCATGAAAACCCTAGGTGCGGTCGTAACCGAACGGCAGAGCTGTGAACTGAAAATGTTTCTGCCCTACTGAGAACCGCAGGAACTGCTGAGCGCCTGGTGCATAGGGAAAGTGCATATACGCGTCCTGATGTCTATGACGGCAGGGAAAAAAAAAACCCCGTTTTTTACTGCTCCAGTGGACGCATTCACCACCGGAGTGATTCCATGCAAACCCGGAACCTGTACGACCGTTGAGCCTCTTGAGATCCAAAACTGAGTCTCACCGAGCCGCCTTTTGGGACCATGAAACAGGTTCGAGTAGAACTCCAGAAACCGCCTCCGGACACTCGGGGACGGGCACAATTCACCCCCTGAAGACAGAGGGTATCGGACTTTGGCCCGAAAAAAAGCCGTCGTCCTGGTGCTGGAGATGCGGGCAGGAAGAAAGAAAAAAACCGGTCGGGGGGACCGACCGGAAACAAATTATGTAACCTACTGAACGACCCTGCGCACCCATGCTCGACTAAATCCTGCCAGATCTCCGTTGGAACTGCAGTGGAAACGGCCCCCCACCCGAGAGGACCTTCGAGTGGGGGCGACCCTCAGTCCGACTTGCGGGAGGGCCCTTGGCTTTCTAGCGAGACCGTCCAGATGAAGCTGTGCATGGCTGAGGAACACACTGCTCTCGAGGAGCGGGGGGGCCCCCTTCCCCCTGGGCCGGCTTGGTACGTAAATCCGAAAGGGAGACTGCACGCGGGCGTGCTTCTCCGAACTGAATGCCGCCGACGGCCTAGGCACTAGACGAGGAGGAGCCTGCTAACGACCCCCTGTGCCTCTGAAATTAATTCATCCAGCCCGGTTGCCAAAGAGCTTGATAACCGCCAGAAAACGGAAGCCGCCACCAATAACTTCTTGGAGCTGCATCCGCAACCAAGACTTCAGCCACGGGAAACGCGTACTGCCACCAAATTGGACTGATGCTTTAGCCACTAAACGGGCTGGACTCCAGCGAAGTGACCACACACAGAAACTACGTATGCACCCTACAGCTGAGAAGCTAGACTTAACAACTCCTCTGTGGTGGCTCCAGCTGACAGATCCTGCTGCAACTGCTTAGCCCAGACCATACAAGCTTTGCCGCAAACGTAGGTCGCAGCGCATCCCCGGATGCCTCAAAGGCGGACTTACAAAATCCATCCAGACGCCTGTCAGCGCTGTCACTAAGGACTGCCGCGTCTGAGACAGGGATGGCCGTATATTTATGAGAGGCCGTTGAGACAGTGGCTTCCACCGATGGCCCCCAGACCACTTGTGTCAACCGGATTCCTTCTGGAAGGGACAAAGGCGCATTAAGCCGGTCTGCTAGGAAACACACGCCTGTCCAGATGTTTCCACTCCCTGGAGACCAGCTCCTCAAACTCCGGGTGTGCAGGGAACACCAACCGCTGCCGCCTGCTGCAATTAAAGGAGACCTCCTCTGACTGCCCGTATCAGGGCTTGGACCGCTGCTGCCGTTCCATCATCTCTGTCTGGCTCAGAGTCAGAATCAAAGGAGTACCCACTTGAAGCCGCCGAGTCCCGGCTTGGAGCGTCCATCTCCGACCACTGACCGTCAGGAGAAGGCTCAGGTGTGAGCGAGGGAGAGCGAGATCTAAGGCTATGTCTACACTGCATCAGAGAAAAAACGGCCCCAAAAGCGGCCGTTCTCTCTCTGATGCAGGAACGCGGCTTTTGTCACGCTTTGTGCAAAAGCCGCGCGCAGCTTCTCGTTTTTCCGACGTCCCCCATACAATAGCATGTATGGGAAGCCCGTCAAGAAGACGAGAAGCACCGGCGTATTATACAACATGTTGTATAATACCCCCTTTGCCGAAAGACCGGGCAAAAAAAAGACGAGCGGGTAACAGCAACTCGTCTTTTTCTATTGCCGTCTATGGCACCACACTGACGATCGTATCTGCGGCGCTTTAAAAAACGAAAAGCCCCGGGAAGATACATCGTAATCCTGTGCAGTGGGGACATAGCCTAACCCCCCTTACGCAAGCTCTTCGATAGGGGGCTCGCCGGGCACTGGACCCGGGGAGGTCTGGCTGGGCAGCGACGGCATGCGCTCTATGGCCGTAATCATAACCTGTAACAGTCTGGACAGGTCACCCACAGCTAGGGAGAGAGCCTTGGCCCATTCAGGGGGCACTGAATTCTGACAGGGGGGGTCTGACCCCACGGCGGTCGGCTGAGGGGCAGCGCAGAGGGCACAAAGGGCACTGGGCTGGCCGCAAGAGAACATCTTGTGGCAACGGGCGCAAGCGAAGTAAGTCGCCACTGCTTTAGATGTGTCGGGCTTTAAAACCCTCTCCTTGACAGGGACATGGCTGCAAGGTGCGGGGCAGGGATCGGTGGCCCAGACCAGGCCAACTTACCACCCCAAGGTGCTGTGTCCTCCTCAGTAGCCAGGAGATGCAGCAAAGAGTCAGGAACGCCGGAAAATGGTGTTTAGGCTCCGGTCCCAACACAAGCCCGGGCTGCTGGAGGTCCTGCCCCATCCTGGGAGGGGCCCGGACCCGTTTGGGACCGCCCCTGGGGCGGCCCTGGCTCAAGAAAGGGCGCGGCCTTGTTGTGGCCTAGGTGCGGCCTAAGCCTCCAGAAGCCGGGGGCTAAATGTGAATGCACGGCCGCGGCCCGCGCGTGACCGTCGGAATGCCCCCGGAACGCCGCAGAAGCAGGTAAGGAGCACCCGCAGCCCCTGGGAGGACCATCCCATCCTCCAGCAGCCGATAGCAAGCCACCACGCGCGGCACCGCGGCGTACCGCACGGTTGCCCAAATGGCGGCGCAGCAAGCCAAACCAGCCATGCTGCCTAGCGCCAGCAATAGTAAGGCGCCGGGGAAAACCGCCGCTGGGGCCCAATGCTTAACCGTACGCTGCCGCAGCGGGCTAACAAGCCCGCTGCCCAGTACCAACTCCGGCTAAGCGGGGGAAATGGTTTCCCCCCCCCCCGGGAATACCCCCAAAAACCGGGGAAAAGGGCAACACTGGGGGGCCGCACGAAAATGGAATTCCTGCGGCCACCCAACCATACAAAAGGAGAAAAAACCCGACCACCCCCAAAACGGAGGAGTCCGGGGTACTCATCAATCTGACGTCTTCAGGCGTCGCGGCATCACCCCTTCGGTGCCATGCACCCAGGGGTGAAGCTACCGGAATCCATAAAAGGCCGCGGAGGCGGCAGGTGGGGACGGGTGAGCGGCGGGGAGAAAGGCCAGCCAGCTAAAAAACTGACTGGTTTCCTGACGCCCTCAGGGGGGACAGCGTCACGGTACAACTACGCGTTGACGGCCCCCCTGATAGGTGAGAGCCAGAGGCTCGATCACCTTCCAACAGATGAGAGCTGGGTGCTCAATCACATTCCAACAGGTGAGAGCCGGGCGCTCAATCACATTCCAACAGGTGAGAGCCGGGCGCTCAATCACATTCCAACAGGTGAGAGCCGGGCGCTCGATCACCATCCAACAGGTGAGAGCCGGCGCTCGATCACCTTCCAACAGGTGATAGCCGGGCGCTCAATCACCTTCCAACAGGTGATAGCCGGGCGCTCAATCACCTTCCACAGTGAGAGCCGAGCGCTCAACACCTTCCAACAGGTAAGAGCCAGCGCTCAATACCTTCCAACGGGTGAAGCCGAACGCTCCATCACCTTCCTGCAAAGGAAAGAAAAAAAACAAACTCTGCAGAGCTGCGGAGCAGCATCTGCCTCCTACAGACACTAGGCTGAAAACTGATCAGCCTGGCGTCAGCAGGAGGGATATAGTCCACTCGTTTGGTCCGCCTAGTGTCCGCCTCCAGAGGCAACGGCCTATACCCAAGGTGCTGTGTCCCCAATGAATGATTGGTGAGAAAGGACATTCCTCTATTTGGCTCCTGCACCAGTTGGCTCCTTTATAAGAGCCACAGGTTTCAGTTTCCCAATTTAATTATGGGTAGTTAAAGTCAACCATAATAACAATCTCATTCTGATTAGTCACCTCATCTATTTGCCTGAGGATTACATCTTCCATGGGTTCTGTTATATTTGGTGGCCTACAGCAGACCCCTAATAGAATTTTATTATTGTTAATACCTCCATGTATATCTACCCATAATGACTGCACATGTTCATTTCCTGTACCTATATCTTCCCGCAGTGTTGGCTTTAGACAGGATTTTATATAAAGACATACCTCTTCCCCCTTCCAATTTTTATGATCTCTTCTAAATAAGCTTTAACCCTGTAAGCTAACTGCCCAGTCATAGCTCTCATCCAGTCATGTCTTAATTATCCTCACTATACCATATTTTTCTTTGGAAATTAATAATTGCAGTTAATTAATTTTATTGGTGGGACTCCTGCCTGGCATTGGTGAGCATGCAATTTAGAGATCTTTTAAAGAGAACCTGTCACATATTTTATGCCCCCCTTGCTGAGGACAGCACAAGCTGGTGTCAGACCTGCTGTTTCCAGCGCTGTGTCCCTTATTCTGTAAGATGCTGGAGTTCTCAAGTATTTAATGCTCAAATTTGCAGTTTTCAGCCAGAAAAGGGTCAAACAAAGAGTAATTTTTTTCATACCCCGCCCACCTGAGGCTAGCCCCACCAACCTCCACTGATAAACCTATTACTTTGAATAGGTAGAAACATGTGAATAACTGTCAGTGGGCGGGGCTAGCCTTTGGTGGGCGGGGCTAACACCTGCTCATGAATAAGATTTGAGCATTAAATGCTCTAAGACTACAGCATCTAACAGAATAAGGGACACAGCGCTGGAAACAGCAGGTCTGACACCAGCTTGTGCTGTCCTCAGCAAGGGGGGCATAACCCATGTGTCAGGTTTCCTTAAACCCTGTCTTTGTTAACTATAGTACCCCACTCCACTCCAGCCTCTGATTTATTACTAATTCCCATCTCTCTACCTCCACTATTTTGCACACTATGGGCGACATTTTCCAACACGCCAACGCCAGTTTTTTGGTCTATATTGCGCTAAAACCACTTTTGACGCCATATTTTGGATGTAAATGAACTGTCGTACACCAAAACTAGGCGCATTATGTGCCTAAAATAGTCTCTCGATAGGGGCATTACATACTCTACCAATGAAGAGGTGCATAGCTTATCATTACAAGTATATGAAATGTGCCTAAAATACTTGTAAAATGTGAAATGCGCCTAACACACATACACTTGTAATGATGTGCTATGTGCCTCAACAGGCGCATTTCGTTATGGATACTCACAGCGCATCATTTTTAGGCGTATTATATTTACTATGCAAGGTATACCTGACGCCAGATTTTTGATAGGGTCGTACTTAACAGTTATTTAATGCACCTAAAAACTGACGTAGCACCGCCAATTTTCGGACATCTCGCCCTAAATGTGTCGTTGTCTTACCCATAGTCCCTAGTGTAAATATTCCTCCTATTTCCTGGCCATTATGTCCCCCAATACAGCCACACCCTCCCCATTTAGGTGCAGCCCATCCCTAGCATAGAGTCTGTAGCCAAGACAGAAGTCTGCCCAGTTCTCCAAAAACCCAAATCCCTCTTTCCTACACCAACTTTTGAGCCACTTATTCACCTCTCTAATCTCCCGCTGCCTCTCTGGTGTGGCCCATGGTAAAAGTAGTGTTTTAGAAAATACTACTTTGGAGGTCCTTGCCTTAAGCTTTTGGCCTAAGTCCCTGAAACCGTTTTTTAAGTACAGTCCACCTACCTCTAATTTTGTCATTGGTGCCAATGTGGACCATAAAAGCTGGATTCTCACCAGCCCCACCCAGTAATCTGTCAACCCGATCCGTGATATTTCGAACTCGTGCCCCAGGAAGACAACATACTGTTCGATGATCCCGGTCTTTAGACAGATTGTCCTGTCTATTCCCCTAATAATAGAGTCCCCAACTACCAGCACTTGTATAGCCTGCTTTGCACTCCTATTCCCTCACTAGAGAAGGCAGGGGAAGTGTCTTGCTGCAGCAGTGCTCTTCCTGAACTGACAACCTCCGCATCTGCCAATATGGCAGACTTGTTGGGGTGTGCCAGATCAGGACTAGCCTCCCTTGCACTCTTCCCTCTAGCCTGTTTTCTGTCATCTATGGTTTGATTTCTTTGCCTGTGTGGATTTGTAGGCTTGTTACTGACATCTGGTGAGAATTTCATATCAATAGCACCTTTAGGAACACATTTACTTAGAAAATTGGTGATGTGTCCAATACTTATTCCACCCGCTCTATACCTTTAGTACATAAGACAGACTAGACAGATAGGAGTTACCTGGTGGAAGATGATGATGGAAGAATGCAATAAATAACCTTTTTTCTTTTTTTTTATATGAAACCATCATGAGTCCACTAGCTATAACTTGAACAAGAACCTAGATTAGACTAACCTGTACATTGTATGATTACCTATCATAAACATGCTACATTTGATGTTTAAAGCTAGGGTATATTTTTATTCTTAAAAGACAGTGATTCAGTACCTTACATAAATTAAAAGTATGGCAAATACTAGCACGAGGACATATAAACATCAAAGACTATGCAGCACTCACGTGAGTGTCATGGCCCATTTCATAAGTTGGTCGCTGTGGGTCCAAGAAGTCAGAGCCCTACTGATCTAACACATACATGCCAACTCTCCCGTTTTTGGCAGGGTGGGTCCCGCTATTTGGGGTCCCCTCCCGCCCTCTCGCCGCCAGCAGGCGGCGGGGGCTCTTTAAATGGCCACGGCGACAGAGTAGCGCTAATGCGCTACTCTGGCGCCGCCGGGCCCTCCTACAGGCAGGTGAAGTGGCCGCTGCGCCCCTTCACCCGCCCGGAGTCTCGCTGTGCAGGAGGAGGCAGAAGGGATCGCTCCCTCCTCCCCCCCTCCCCCTGTATGTACAGCGCCGGTGTGTGCGCCGCACATACAGTCACGGCGCAGGGGGAAGTGACCCCCGGCTGCAGGGGAGTGACGCGCGGCTTTCTCTCCACTTCCCCCTTTCCCGCTGAGAGATCGTCCGGAGCGGTCATGCAGCATAGCCTGGTGAGGGAAGTGGATTTTATTATTTTATTTTTATTAGCTATAGGGGGCTCTGCCTGCAACAATGGGGGCACTACTGGCAACAATGGGGGCACTACCTGGCAACAGAGGGGGCATCTACCTGGCAACAGAGGGGACATCTACCTGGCAACAATGGGGGCACTACCTGGCAACAGAGGGGACATCAACCTGGCAACAGAGGGGGGGCATCTACCTGGGAACAAGGGGCATCTACCTGGCAACAGAGGGGGCACTACCTGGCAAAAATGGGGGCAAATACCTGCAACAGAGGGGCACTACCTGGCAACAGAGGGGACATCTTCCTGGAAACAGTGGGGGCACTACCTGGCAACAGAGGGGGCATCTACCTGGCAACAGAGGGGGCACTACCTGGCAACAGAGGGGCATCTACCTGGCAACAATTGGGGCACTACCTGGCAACAGAGGGGACATCTACCTGGCAACAGAGGGGCACTACCTGGCAACAGAGGGGGCACTACCTGGCCAACAGAGGGGGCACTACCTGGCAACGATGGGGGCACTACCTGGCTACAGAGGGGGCACTCCCGGGCAAACAATGGGGGCACTACCTGGCTAACAAAGGGGGCACCTACCTGTCAACAAAGGGGGGCACCTACCTGGCTACAGAGGGGCATATACTTGGCTACAAGGGGGCATATACCTGCCTGTAAGGGGCACTACCTGCTGATGGGGGTTACTACCTGGCTATAAGGGCATCTACCTGGCTTTTTTCCCAAAGCCGTTATGCAGTTAGGTGGAGTGGTGTGGCTTTTTTGAAGGGCATGGCATACCGGGAAAGATAGGCGTGTCCATGCAAATTTTTGCCGTGCCACGCTACGCGCGCCGCCGTCTAAAATCTCCTGCTTTTTCATTTTCAAAAGTTGACAACTATGATCTAACATTGATGGACAATCCTGAGGGCAGTGCATCAATTTTATCATGGGTATCTCCTTTAATTACAATAAGTTTAGAAAGACTGGTCACTAGAACAGGAACTAAAGGTATCATTTAAAAAGTCAAAGTGTCCTTAAACATCTGTGACAACTCAGCATGGAACTTACTTTCCAATTACTCCTAGCAAAGAGCATCGGAGCCAAGTGTAGGATCTTACACAACGGTCCTCGCCACTTTGCCTAGCTGCACAAATTGATGTCGTTTCATAATTAATAAGAACAAACAGCAGGATAAGACTTACTTTCAGCTTCCATAAAGGCCTCTGGAAGATATGTGAACCCGCTTTCTTGCTCTAAAGGATTCCCACAGCTCGCATGCTCCCCGGGACGCTGCAGGTTAATTACTGTTTTTATTCCACAGCTTTGGAAACAGAGGTAAACAAGAAACAGGAAAGGGTTTCATATTAGAGTCTGATCTACTTCATTATAGAAAAACCTTTATAAAACCCTCGAAATAGG
>JAODAL010072040.1:0-15280 GCA_025379985.1 Phyllomedusa bahiana
GTCTTAGGGTCTTTTTTTGGAGCATTTGCTACCCATTTCAAGGGCTGTAGATGCTGAAAATAGGCAGTTTCTGACGGAGCTCCACACTAGCATGTCTGTCCCTTCACATAGCTGGCCACGCCCCCTCCCTTGTATCCTATCTTAATCATAATGCAGGTGGTTTGTTTTTACTTTTCAATTCCACGAAAAACTTTGGGTTTTTCCTTTTTTAATTTAATGTAATTTTGACACCCAATTTTATAGGGCAATCTACAGCTAGTGCTAATATTCTGCATGAGAGCTCATGTCATCCTTCATATATTTTAAGAGCAAGACCTATAGGTGGACTTACAAGAAGTAGATGCAATCACTCCTCTGATCTTTGCTATGAAGAAGAAAGTGAGGGTGTAGTAAAGCATCTGCAGAAAAGAAGGAACTTTAAGTAGAGCTAGGGATATTGTAAAAATAAAATGCAGAGATGCTTTACTTCAAGAGAAAATAAAGTCAGATATTGGTGATATAGTTCAAAGTCCTGTTTTTATCACTCCCTTTATTAATGAGTAGTGATGAGCGATTGTGTCGACAATCGTTATCTATTAGATAACCGATATCGGCAATTATCATATCAATTATCCGATATCCGATAGTCGATAATCGCCGATGCCCATTAAAGTCTATGGGAGAGGAAAAACGTTTTCATTTTTTTACACCCAAAACCCGGGTAGGAGAACAAAATTAACACCCACAACAGTAAACGGGATACTTCTACCTCTTAGGCAAGAAAATTTTGGGCTATATAAGTCACATAAAACAATCCCTGGGCCTAAAAAAATGCATTATGTTCAACAGAAAACAAAAAAACTTTAGGACGGCGTACCACACCCAGGTAAAACCGGAACCAGCAGCACAGGGCCCCTTTCACACAAACAAAAACACTGCTTTTTCAAAGGGCACATGGAAAATGCCAGGAGACCCGGGCCCGGGGAAAAACCCATTTTGTGCCCTAGGCTAGTACAGCCAATGGCGCCCCCCCCCCCCTTTTTCCCAAAAAAAATACCCCCCCACACCACACAAATTTCCCCTCTCACCCCTGCGCCAGGTCCTGCCCACTAATTTTCTGAAACTTTCCACAAGCTCCCGCCCAAATCTCCTCACCCAGTCACTGCAAAAGAAAATCACCCCGAAAAATTTTTGCTTTTTTAAAAATCGCTCCCCCCCTATAAACAGTGCAATACCCTTAAAAAACATTAAACTAAATAATCCACCGATACATGGAGAAAATTTCTCCCCAAAACAAAATGATTTTACAAAAAATACTCCTACAAAACCAAGCCCCAAAACTATTACTACTTAAGGCTCAAATAATTCTCCCAAAACCCTGCCCGAACGCGCCCCCCAAAATGTGACTATCGGGCTGTACACGGGCTCTGAAGACAATATAAAAACCGCCATACAGTCCCATATATTTGGAAAGATACTAGTTGTATGTATGGCTTTTTGCAGAAATATAAGTAAATTAAACACTGCATTTTACTTTTAGTGACCACCGGAGACGTCTTTTCTGATCAGCGTCGTTCCCCTTTCCCCTTTTCTTCTCCATCCGGTTCACACCTTCTCCCAAATTTGGGTTCCGGCCCAAAAACTCGTCCCTGAGGATTTGGACACAAATATCTTAGTTTCCTCACTTTTCCAGAAACCCCCTTTAAATTATAGGTACATAATTCCCTTAGTCGGGCCCAGGTATAAAATATGCCCCTCAGTCAGGCAGGTATATAGATTTTTGTCCCCTTAGCCGGGGTAGGTATATAAATAAAGGGGCACTCAGCAGGTATATAGCTGGGGGCTCAGCAAATATATAGCTGGGGGTTTTCAGGCGGGCGATGGGGGCTCGGGCGGGCCCGTATGGGGCCACAGGCGGGCCCTATGGGGCCCAGGCGGGAAAAAAAGGGGGGCCACAGGCAGGGGGAAATGGGGCCACGGGGCGGCGGGGGGGCACCAGGCAGGGCAAAATGGGGGCACCAGGCAGGCATATAGGGGCCCCATGCAGGCCATATGGGGGCCCCACAGGCATCCGTACAGGGGCCAGGGCAGGCGTAGGGGGCCCACAGGAAAGGCCCGAATGGGGGGGGGCTTAGGCCAGGCGTAGGGGGGGCCCCCAGGCGGGCTTTTGGGGGGGCCACAGGAAAGGCTATGGGGGCTCATAAGGCGAAAAAAAAAGGGGGGGGGCACCGGGCAGGCTATGGGGGGCCACAGGCACCACAGGGGCTCAGGCAGGCGTAAGGGGGGGCCACGGGCAGGCATAGGGGGGCCACAGGCAGCCGTAGGGGGGCTAAAGGCAGGCATATGGGCACCACAAAACCAAGGCAGGGGGGCTCAGGCGGGCTTATGGGGGCACCAGGCAGGCAAAATGGGGGGCCGCGGGCAGAAATTAAAAAGGGGGCCGCGGCAGGATTAGGGGGGGACGGCGGGGGGCCAAGGCTTTTAAAAGGGGGCCACAGGCAAATTAAAGGGGGCCACAGGAAATCCCTTTTTGGGGGCCACGGGGGCCAAATAATTTAGGGGTGCCCGGGCAGGATAAAGGGGGCCACAGGGGGCATTTTTGGGGGCCCAGGGAGGCGAATGGGGGCACAGGCAGGATATGGGGGGCCAAGGCAGGCATTATGGGGGGCCCGCAGGAAAGGGGCAAAGGGGGCCCGGGCAGGAATATAGGGGCCCTGCAGGAAAAAGGGGGCCCGGGCGGGCATTATGGGGCCGCGGGCGGGCCCCTTATGGGGCCGCGGGCCAAAATTATGGGGGGGCCCGGGCAGGCTTTAAATTGGTGGCCGCGGGCAGGCATTATGGGGCCCGCGGGCCCAACATTATAGGGGGCCGCGGGCGGGCTTTATGGGGGCCGCGGGCAGGAAATTTATGGGGGCCGCGGGCGGATATGGGGGGCCCCCGGGCAGGCACTTAAAAACAACAACACTAATATTCCCCAAAATTTCCCGGCCCCCGCGCGTCCTCTTCTGCCCCTCTTACCGCGCGTCCTCCGCAGCTCCTGGGGCGCACAGCCTGTAAATCGCTAAAGCGCCCGAGGAGAGGCGGCGTCGCGATGACATCACGTCATTGCGACGCTGCCGGCTAGGCGCACGGGGCCCGGGGGGGTTTCCCAGCGCTAATTTAGGACCCGGCGGGCCCCGCGTGTCCGGGTCTGCGGTTTACCCCGGGGGATCCCGCATCCCCCCGGGGGGCGGGGCCCCACACTGGGCGCGGGGCAGGGGCGCTTGCCTCTGCCCCCGCAGAAGCGGGCACAGAGACCGTTCCCCCTTCAGGCCCACGGGAGCGGGGCCCGGAGCCCCGGGGATGGGTCGGGGGCCCCGACGCGCCCCCCTTTGGGATAGGCTTTAGGGAGGGGCCCCCAGGGGGTCGCCTACCTTGGCCTACCCGCCCCTCCCGGCCCTGAGGAGACCCCTTTTTTCTTTTTGCACCCGGGACCAACAAATTGTCATAAATGGGGGTGGGCCCTGGCACAAGAACCCCAACGGGGGAAAGCGGGGGTTTGCTAGGGAGGGCCTCAGTAACTGCCCGGGGGCGGCGACAGACAAGGCCACATGCTCATAAATCAAAAGGGGGGCCCACCCTTTCTACTTCTAACTTTTAAAAAATTTTACCGGCCCCCGCAGGGAAAAACTGCCCTATTGGGCCCCCCACCCTTTCCCCCCATTTTAAAAAATAGCCCCGACCCCAAAACCACAAAAAAAAAAAGTCCTTATGAAAAACTCAAAAAAACACATTCCCAATTTAAAAAATTAACTATTTAAAAAAAAAAAAAATTTTCCCAAACTTTTTCCTCTGCCCGCGCTACTATGGCTACTTGCCATTCCCACTGGGTGGCACGTTAAAGGAAAGTTTAAACCCCCGTGACATTAAACATGAAGCTGAAACAACAGATGTTTCCCCCAAAAAAGGCCTGTGTCAAACCCCCCATTCAATTTTCCCAAATGGATTGAAGGAAAAATTTCTGACTTTTTATTTGGAACATAGATTTAAAAGGGTGGTGGAAAACCCAGTAACCGCTCTTCATTTTGAAAGGCCCCTTTAAGCAAGGCAAATAGCTTTTTTTCAATAAACCTTTACTATTTGGTTTCCCCCCAAAAAATTAAAAAAAATACCTCTCAGCCAGTGTTAAAAATTGTGAGGAAAAAATCCAGTTAAAAACCACATTTCGCCCAAAAGACCTTATTAAAGCTTTTTTCACAGCACCATGACACAAAACCATTGACATTTCTTTGAAATTATTTTTAAAAAATGACAAAATGGAATATTTTTTTCATGAAAACTGTGTTCAATGTGTTTTTTTAACAGCTCCAAACTGAAAAACCAGCAAAAAAACCCTTTTTGATCAATTTGATCATATTGTACCGGGGGGGAATAAGCCATGTCTTATTCACGGCGCTACAAGCCATGAGAATGCATTGGGGGCCCGCGGGCTTCTTCCCCCCTCCCCGGCGGGAGTATGCGCCTTCACACACCCCAAACACCCCGAATTACACCAGTCAAATACCTTAGGGTGTCTGCAAAGATGGGATGGTGCCTAAAGAAAATCGTATTGAAAATGAGACCACAAAGTCTGGTAGTTGCACCTCCTATAGAGGCTTGTGGTTGAGTCAAATAGTGCACTAGGGTCCCATATGGGATGTCCCTAAAAATGGCAGAATTAGGGAAATCTATGTTGAGTGGCATTTCCCTTGTCGTATCTAGCATGTTTCAATGACAAATGGATAAAAATTGAAAATCTGCAAAAAAAGTGCAATTCTGAAATTTCACCTCTTTTTGCTTTAAATTTTTCGTGAAAAATCCCAAATGGGCAAAAAAACTTCCAAAACACTTTTTTAAAAAATTTTTTAAGGGGGTTAGCTTCTTAAATGGCTTAAATGATGGGGGTATCTAACATGCAGCTCCCTCAAAGCCACATCAGAACTCTGATCTGGTCATAATAAAGTCTGCATTTATTATGCAAATTTTTTTGAAAATGTGAAAAATTTCTACAAAAGTTCTAAGCACCCTAATGTCATAAAAAAGACATTAAAAATGTATGCCAACCTACAGTAGAGATATTTTAGATGCTAGTTCTAAACTCTTTTGAATGGACTTACCACTGTCTTTCAGGTAGAGATTTTTAAAGTTTGAAAATAAAATTTTTTCCAAATTTCCACAAGATTTTGATATTGTTAAGGATTGGTAAGGACTTTGATAAGGATTGTATGGACCAAAATATCTTACTTGCATAAAGCACAGTGGGTCATGGGAAAACAATCTTTGAATCACCTGGATAGGTAAAAGTATCAAAAATTATTCCACAAAAGTGTCAGATGTCAGATTTAAAAAAGTAGCTCTGTCAGGGAGATAAAAACTGGCTGCGGAGGTAAGAGGTTAATCTGTCATTACAATCTGGTCAGGGCTTCCAAATACATAGTTGTAAATGTTGGTATTGTTTCTAAAGCATGACCTTCTACTGAAAAGTTTTTAAGTTAACATTTTTTAACAAACCACAGCTGGTAATTTATTATTTTACACTACAAAACACATAAAGCATTTAGGATCCACTACTTCAGAGTTTATTATGTCAGAGGAAATCTCTAGATGGTCAAATAACCTAATATTCTTCTGAAGCCTTTTCCGTTTCAAGCTCATTAAAATGTAACCATGCAGAACCTTTACATTCCTTTCATAGGTTTATAGCTGATGTCTTGAATTTTGGGAATTGAGTTTGCAAAATTGAAAATGCCACATTTGATTTTATGTGATTAATAAACATCTCTGTGCATCACCACCTGAATGACAAAACGGACAATTAGATAATGGCATTTATAGGACAGGTTCGGTTATAAATGCAGGTTGTATTCAATCTATAGTTAGCATTATTTAATACATTACCCTTATAATATTGTTAGATAAAATTAAATGCTGACTATAGTTTTACAGTTGTTATTACAGTTATACGATCTTTTATAACTATACCTTCTGTTTGAACATAATTTATTACGCATTAAAGGGGTATTTTACTAATTTTTAAAACTTGGCTACAGTTTTGTGAACCAATCACTGGTCTCATCATGCATGTACCTGCATTTTCTGCATATTACTACTAAAGTCAGCATGTGAGCACTGAGATCAGTTATTGACTCAAAATCATGAACAGGACAACAAAGGTAAGGAATGGAAGGGGGAATACTGGGGCTCCAGCAGTGTATTGTACAAGTGAAGGGTTCACCTAGTTGTCAAGTACCCTACATTGTTTAAAAAAGAAAAATAAATAGCCATAAAAATTTTTAAAACATAAACAACATTGAAAATGTAAAACACCACCTTTTCCCATTTTGCATATAAAAAGTAACAAAAAAATAACATATTTTATATCCATCACTGACCCTTTGAATAAATGTAAAGGCCCGTCCACACGGCAAGGGTTTTTAGTCGGATTGTAAGACGGTTTTTGGATTTGAATACCGTCTGAACACCGACTGTCAACCATCTGCAAAGACTTCAATAGAAAATCCATTCAGTAGGCCACACTGAACGGATTTTCTGCTGGACGTTTTTTAAACCGCCGGTATTCCAAAAAGCTTAGAACATGTTTATTCTTCCAACTGTTTTTGGGCAGAGCATGAACTGTTCAATTTAAAATGGAACTGCTGAATCCGATAAAGATAAAATACCTGTTGGATAATCTGACCGGTATTTTGTCTATGCCGTGTGAACGCACTCTAATGAGTCAAATGTAAGAATGAAGAAATAGTGAAAAGAAACATTGTTTGTCGTGTAACTGTACTCAACCAAGTTACCTTTAGTCTGGGCAGAGAGGTTAAGAAACTTTCAGTGCCATTCTGCCCAAATTATAGGTAGTAGAAGAGTGAAGAAATCAGGCGATACCTTTTAGAGGCTAACTGAGTATATTTGATAGTGAGCTTTCGAGAGGGCTAGCTCTCTTCTTCAGACTGATGTTATACAACAAACTGAAAATACACAGGACTTTTATACACAAAAAAACATGGATCTTCAAAGGATCTTAGAATTCTTAAAAAATAACAAAATGCAATGTTTGGGTAGAAAACAGTTTATTTACAACAGGGCCAAAAAAAAACCCGTCTGGAAACTTGTGAGGCCGACAGGAGTTTTATCAATAAAATTTTTTCCTTATCCCCTATAAAGCCCAAACAGGGGGAATTTGTTTTCCTCCACATTCACACATAAATTTGACATGAACTGCAAAGAATATTTTTTCCCCTTTTTGCAAGTTTTAAAAATTTTTTCAATTTAATTTTTTATTCCATTCCTTTGCCTCCCCTCTGAGTCTTAAAAAAACTCCCATTAAAAAACGTAAAACCCGTAAATTTTCCATGGAAATGGGTTTTCTCCAGAGAAATGTGCGGGCCCCCGGGAGATCAAATTCTGCAATTTTTAATGGTTGGAATCTGTGTGGTTTTATTAAATCTTTCGGCTTCCTGCCTGTTTTTCCCCCACATAAAGGCCTTTTGGTCGGACATTGCACACACAAAGATTAATACACCACAAATTGGAAAAACCTGCGGAAAAAAGGGCCCCCTAAATTTTGTTCACCTGCTGGGAAATGTGGGGCAAAGGGAAAACGGCTAAACAGGTACAAAACATTATACTATTAAACAACTTGGAAGATACCCCCAATGTATCGCTCAAGAAAAAAGGGGAAATGGAAAAAAACCGGGGTTTAAAAAACTTGGGAACAACCCAAAAAGCAACATCTTCTTCCCAACAAAATGCAAAAAGGAAAACCACCCAAAAGGCTTCACCCTTTTGCAAAAAAAAACCCAAACCCCCACAAGGCCCTACAATAGCCGAATGCAAACAACTATGGGATTTTTGGGGGGGGGATCTGAGAGGCTGCGGAAAAAATATAAAAAAATTTCCTATAACAACAAAAAGAAAGGGAAAAACGGGGGGAATACAGGCCCTAAAAAACATCACTTGGGGAATTAAAACCAAGGGGGAGAGGGAAAGGCCAAAAAAACTCTTTTAAAACAACAAACCCGAAACTGCGGACATGCTCATCAAGAAAAAAAAGAAAAAAACTCCAAGATGAGGCAAAAAGGCTTTTTTCACTTTCAACTACAAAATACCAAGCCCAACTCACAGACCTGTTTTTGTGAACCCCTCCTCCTATGGAACCCAAAAAAAAACATGGGAAAAGGCAGTTCTCTCCAAAGATCTCCCTTCTGCCCCTCAAACACTCACCCGACCAAAAAGTCAAACTCGCAATGAAAAAGGGGGATTCTTTTTTCCCGAAAAAATTAGGGTTTTAGGGGGGTACTTCTATGGAAAAAAAACCTTCCCAAAAAAACAGGGGCCTGAACAGAACCGCCCAAATAAAGAAACCAACCAAAAAAACTACCCTGGACCCCCCCGCCCCAGAAATTTAAAAATGCACACTAGATAAATACATTGACTTTTTTTAGAAGGGAAGGTTTAAAATTTAGAGGGTCCGGGGAAAAAAGAAACAAATAAAAAACAACCAAAACCCCCCCCGGAACAGAAGGCCCAATTTTCCCTTCCCCGAAAGAAAAAACAGGATATAAAATTTTTAAAACCTGCTGACAAAGGGGGGGGCAATATTTTATGAGAACATCTCCCACTACACCCCGAAGCGAAAACAGCAAAATGACAAACCCCCCATTTCCCCTAAATGCAAACTTGGGAAAAGATCCCCCAGAACCAATGAAAAAAACTAAAGGATTTTGATAAAAAAATTTCCAATTTAGGTTTCCCGGGAAACAGGGGGGAAATTTTCTTATTTCCCCCGGGTGCCCAAGCCAAACCCGCTTCTAAATGCTCCCCCCAAGATCCATAAAGATGGGGAACCTTGGGGGGCCCCCATCATTTCAGGCCTTTGGGACAAATGACAAGAATATCTCAGGTTGGGGTGAAAATCCCCCTAAAACCCCTGGTCAAAGATAAATCCCAAACAAAATCCAGGACACAACAGGAAAACCCTTTTTTAAAAAAACTCAATGGGCCCCCCCTTCCCCTTCCTGAGGGCACCATTTTGGGGCCCCCATGGAAAGTAGAATCCTTGTTACACAACCTTCCCCACAAGGATGGAGTTGCAGCATGTTTAGGGGGGCACCTAAGAAAAACAAGACCCCCCAACCCAAAAACCCGTCCAAAACACTCATCCAGTTCAAAACTTTAAGGCCCCAACTATTTTATTTTGGGGGAAGAAACCTGCATCTACAGCAAAAATTGGGGAAATTCCATGGGGTTTCCCCAAATTTTCGCCAAAATATGGGAAATCTCTTTATGGCGGTACTTTAAAAAAAACATATTTATCAACGAACCACCCCGAAACCCATGAGTACCTCCGGTTTTTTAATTTTAAACCTTTTTCCTCGGACTGCGGGCGAGGAGGCCCTAAATTTAATTCCCCCAAAAGAATTCAATAACTTTCCCAAACCCCCCCAAAAAAACCTTAAACTTACCTATGTCAGGGGAGCAAAATTTCCCCCTTTTTGGATCCCACAAAACAAAATTAAAGACCCAAACCGGGTTTCCACAATCAGGGACCACAAAAACCCACAGAAAAGAACGGCCCAACCCCAGGGGAAAGACAGCTTCCAACCCCCCCAAGCACACAAAACATTTTTAAAAACTCACAGGCCTTTAAAAGGTTTCAACGTATTTCTTTCCCACAAAGCAGAAACCGGCAACCACCTTTTGGATCTAGGACGAAACTTCTTTCCCAAATTTGGGGGTAACCCGACCCCAAAAAATTTACAGACCAAACCAAATTTAGCCAAAACCCAGCCCTCCAAAAAGAGACAGCCAAACCCACATACAAAGAGACCCCAGAAGGAAGAAAAGATTTCCCCTAGTTTTTCCCCCTTTCAACCCCCAACTGAAAGATTGGGCCCAAAGGAAATTCAACCTGTTTCTTTCATAGGGACCCAAAAGACTCCAAAAAAACCCAAATTCCCAGTCCCCCCCCCTTTCCTTTCCTTTCGGCAACCACCAAACCCGGGGGCCCCATTATTGTCCGTAAAAAAAATCCTGAAGGCCCCCAACGGAAAATTTCACCTTTACCCTGCCCAAAAACAGGTTCAAGACCTGCAGGGAAAATCCACACCAAAAGACAGTGTACCTGTCCCCACCGTCCCCCCAAGGGGCACAGAATTTAGGGGGGCATTTTTCCTTTCAGGTCTTCCAAAAGGGGGTGTTTTCTTTAATTTAAATTTTTGGGGGCAATGTCCCCACCCACAGGCCCTTTTTGTGGGGGAAACAGGGGGAGAGACCTTTTCCAGCGCATGAAACTCAAAACAGATTCAAAAATTAACAACAACAGAACTGATCTTCCCCGTTTTTCCCCACATTTCCCCTTTTTGAAAATACCCCATGGAAAATTTACAGGTTAAAGATCTTTAAGGGGAAATTTTAAGACTCACAAAGGAAAAGGAAGGAATGGGAATTAAATTAATGCAAAAAAATTAAAAAAAACGCAAAAAGGGTTTTAAATTTTTCATGCCAAACTTCATGTCAAACTATGTTGGGGAAAATGTGAGAGCAACAAATCTCCCCTGATTGCATATAAGATAAAAAGGAAAAAAATTACTGGGTCACCTCCTTTCAAACCCCCACAAGTTTCCCGACTGTTTATTTCTTGCCCGTTTTTAAATAAAAATGCTCTACCTAAAATTTCATTTTTTTATTTTTAAGAATTCTAAGATCCTTTGGAAAAAATCCCCTGTTTTTGTGTTTAAAAAGTCTTTGATTTTCAGTTTGTTGGGAAAACATCAGTCTGAAAAAAAGAGCTAGTCCCCCTCAAAAGCCACTATCAAAAAAATTTCTCAGTTTGGGCCCCAAAAAGGGATCGCCCGATTTTTTCACTCTTCTACTACTTTTCTTTTGGCTAAAAAAACGGTAAAAAGCATTTTTACTACTAGCAAATTCCGGTATCCCCCGGGAGAGTATGGTCAAAAATAACAAAGGGGGTTTTTTTTGGGCCCCTTTTTTAAATTTTTTTTAAAGGGAAAAATTTTGTCAGGAAAAATGAAAATACTAATTTTAAACCCTTTTTTAAATTAACTCAACCACTTTGGATGAGCGAATTTTCCCCTTGAAAATTTCGTCATTTTGGGGGTCGATAGCGATAAACGGCAATTAAATTTTTATTATTACTTTATTTTAAAAACAAACCCTTTTATTCCGGGCGCTGGTAAAATTCCAGGGGGGTTTCCTTAAAATTTTCATAAGAACAGTGAAAGGGATAAAAGACAATTGGAACGACAAAAGGGGGAAAAGGACCCTAAACCCCCGAGGGCTTAAAAATCTACAAGGAGGGGGAAAGAGACAGGAGGGGAGGGGGAGACATGTCTGTGGAGGGAAAAGTGACCAAAGATTAGTGAAGGTTAAAGGGGAAGCTTGAAGAAAAAAGGGGGGTTTTTAGGTTTTCCCTTTTGAAGCTGGTGAAAGTGGAAGGGGAGTCCCGATTGTTGGGGGGTAATTCCAGAGTGTGGTGAAGCACGGAGAATCTTTTAGATTTGGTTTTTTTTGAGGAATTGAAAAAAGGGGGGAGCAGAGGAGAAGGGCCCCGTGAGGGGCGAGAGTGCGTGAGGGGGGATATTTGGAAAATTTGGGCAGAATGTTTTGGGGGGGGAGAGGTCATGGATAGCCTTTTTAGGTTTAGGGTTAAATAGCTTGAAAGAATTTTGGGTTTAGGGAATGGGAAGCCAGTGAAGGGGTTGGCAGGGGGAAGGGGGGAAAAGGGGTAGGGGAGGAGAGAGAATGGTAAAACGGGCAAGAATTAAGGATTGGGGGGAAAGGGGGGGGCAAAAGGGGGCTAGTATTGCAGTAGTTTTAGGCGGGGGGATGACAAAATGCAAGGGGCCCATTTTTGTAAATGTCCCAAGGTTTGAGGAAAAAGAGCGAAAGCGAGAGATGTTTTCAGGTGGGGGGCCCACAGGGGAAAAGGTGAAGGGTTTGGGTGTGTTTGGTTTTTAAAGGGTAAAGAAAGTCCCAAAGGGTTTTCCCCAAGGGAAAACGGACTTGCGGGGCCGGTGAGGGGTTTTTAGCCGTTTCTGTAAATAGAGAGATCAGGGGAGGGGTAAAAGTTGGATGGTGGAAAGGGTTTAAGATTCTGTTTTCTCCACATTTTTGTTTTAAAGGGGACATGATGAGAAGAAGGGGGAGATGGAGGACAACAGTCAGGATATGGGAGAGAAAAAAGGGGACATTGGGCCGGAGAAAGTTTGAGTTGGGTAACAACACAAAACAGGTGGGGAAAGAAAACCCTGTGAGGGTATGAGCTGACCGAAACCAAAAGTGTAAATAAGAAAGTAGGGGCCCAGGGGCTGGGCCCTTGGGGAAAACCGGGCAGAGAGAGGCCGGGGGGAAAGGGGGTGGAGCAGAATGAAAAACGCAAAACCGATCATGGGGGGTACAGGAGAAACCAAAGGGAAAAAGCCAAGTCTGTGAAAGGCCCATGGGGGAGAGGGTTTTGGGAAACAGGAAGGGGAAAGGTCCCAAAAGGGGTCAAAGGGAAGGACAGGTCAAAAAAGGAGGAGCACAGGGGTAGTGGCATGAGGGGTTTAGCAGTTACTAGGTCCTTAGTGAAATTTGGTTAGGGCGGTTTTCGGTTTGTGGTGGGGTCGAAAACCAGATTTTAAATAGGTTAAAAGAGAGTTGGGGGAGAGGGGGGAAAAAACAGCCCGAAGATAATGTTCTGCTCGAGGGGTTTGGGGAACAAAAGGGAGCAGGAAAATGGGGGGATAGTTTGGGCAGAGAAAGAGGGGGGCAAGGGTTTTTTTTTTTAAGGGTTGGGGTGATAGGCCCTGTTTTAAAGGCGGAAGGGGGATGCCAGAGGGAAAAAGGTTTTAAAGATTTGGGTGAGGGCTGGGATTAAAAAAGCACTGAGGGCTGGGGGTGAGGGGGGATGGCAGGGTTTAAGACTACAGGGAAATGAGGTTGGGTTTGGACAGTAAAAGGGGGGAGACTTTAAAAGTGACCGTGGGGGAAGCAAGTTAAAGGGGGGAAGGGGAGGGTTTTCAAGGGTTTTAAAAGGGGGGTGGGGGGGACTGCGGGCTGAAGCTTTCTCTTGATGAGGTTTGCTTCTGAGGAAGTGAAAGGCAAAGGGCATTGCTTTAAAGGGGGGGAAAGGGGGGAGGAAAGGGGTTTTGGGGGAACCCGGGGAAAGAGTTTAAAGGTTTTGGAAAAAATTGTCCGGGGTTGTGGGGCAGGGGGGATAAAGAGTGGTGAAATAGTCCTGTTTTGGGGTGAGGCATTTTGGACCTTAAATGTCCCTGCAGTGAGTGTTTGTATAAGGCAAAGTCCCTCAATGGAGTGAGTTTTTTTCCAGCGGCGGGTTTGGGCAGCTTTTAAGCAAAGCCCCTTTTTGTTAAAGTCCCGTGTGCCAGGGGGTTTTCTGTTGATTTTTTGGGGGGGGTTTTTTTGTGGTTGAGAGGAGGGAAAATGAGTCCCCGGGGGGGTGATGATTTGGAAGATTGGGAAAAAAGTGGTGGGTGCATCTGGGCATTTGAATGAGGGATAGGGAAAGGGGGTACAAGAAAGTCAAAAGAGAGTCAAAGGGTTTTAGGGTTTTTTAGATTCCTGTGGGGGTCATACTGGGTTTGAGACAGGAGGGGCAGGTGGGGGGAGATAGTGTTGAAAGGGAACAGGTTTTGGGCGAAAATAGGGTGTGGGGAGTTAAAGATGTCAGAAAGGGGGCAGAGGGGGGGAAGATGGGGGTCCCCTTTTTTGTCCATCTTTTTTTTGAGTGGCTCCTGAGGTCCAATGGGAGGGTTTTAAAGGAGGGGCCGAGTGAAAGGAAATTTGTTTGGAAGCAGATTTGGGAAGGTGTAATGGGAAAGTTTTAAAAACTCCCATGATGATTTTGGGGATGTCGGTTTTGGGAAAAAAAGGGGGAAAAAGCCAGGAAGCAAAGTTGGGCCCAAAAAAGGGAGGGAGGGCCTGGGGGGGTTTGGTAGAAAAAACAGCCACTTTGGGGTCCGGAGGTCCCAAAAACAATATCCGATAGGCGATAATAGTTTTTTTGCCATGACCATTAAATTTTGGGAGAGGGAAAAACACCTTCTTATTACAACCCAACAGGGGGGAAACTGGAATTAAATCCACAAAGTCAAATGGATACGTGCTACATCTTAGGGAAAAACACTTAGGTTATAAAAACCACAGAAGAAAATCACACACCTTCCTATCCCTGTCTTGCACCACAACCTACCCTTAAAACTGCATGACCCACAAATTAAAAAGTGCCAAAGGCTTTGATTTTTAACCATAATTTTACTTGAACTGGACATTGCTTTCCCCGTCCTGGAACGCAGCCTAACCCTTAAAACCCACTGACCCCAGATTAAAAAGTGCCTGAAAAAGGAGTCTTTGAACCACCCTTTTGTTGAACTGGGCATTTATATGGGGTGTCCTGGACCGCAGATGACCCTTAAACCTGTCTGACCCACAATTAAGAAAGGGCCCCAAAAAGGAGTCTTTTTTAAAACCCCTTTTATTTAACTGGGGCATTGAAACCGTTTTACCCACAGTTGACCATTTAAAAATGTCTGACCCACAGATTAAAAAATGCTGGGAAAAGGAGTCTTTGAACCACCATTTTGTTTAACTGAACATTGACTGCCTGTCCTGGGCCACAGCATGAGCCCCAAACCTGCATGACCCCCAGATTCAAAAATGCCGGAAAAAAGGGGTCTTTGAACCACCATTTTATTGAAAGGACATTGACTATACCCGTCCTGTACCACAGTATACCATTAAACCGTCGACCCCCCGATTAAAAAGTGCCTGAAAAAAAGGGGTCCCTTTGTAAACACCATTTTGTTGAACTGGACATTGACTTACCCTTTTTGTACCCCAATATGACCCTTAAACCTTCTGACCCCGAATTAAAAAAAAATGAAAGAAAAAGTATTTTGAAAACCACCATTTTAGTTAACGGACATAGACTATGCCTGTCCTGGGCCACAGCATGAGCCCCCCAAAACCCGCATGACCCCCAGATTTAAAAAAGTGCCCGGGGGAAAAGATCTTTGAACCACCATTTTTGTTGAAATGAAATTTACTAATCTGTCCTGTCCACACATGACCCCTAAAAATGTTTGACCCACAGATCACAAAGGGCACTATGCTATTTTGTAAAATGACCGTCATTTGTAATTTTTTTGGAAAAGGACATTTTTTTTACAGAATTTTTTAGGGGGTTTTTTTATGTTTTACATTATTATCATTTTCTTTTTTTTTAAATTTATAACAACAAAAACACCCCCTC
>JAODAL010072041.1:0-15279 GCA_025379985.1 Phyllomedusa bahiana
TTCCTGCTCCCAGATACTATGGGTTCTCTGATATATGGCGGTATTATTTTATACCTTTTTAGCTCCAGCTACTTATTCTATTGTTTCTCTGTCCCGCCATTAGGTAGTGGTGCCCATCTGGTCTTGCTGTGGGGCCCAGAGGTCGAAGTGGCCCCATTCAAAACATTGTTCCTTTTTGTAGGGGATCACAAGATGGGGGTTTCTGTTTCCTGAATATGGGGGGTATTATTTTACCTAGGCCTTTTTCCCCAATTCCGCCTTAAGTGGGGGGCCCTCTTGTCTTGTGGGGGGCCCGGGTTGGGGACCCCCACTCAGGTGGAAGCCATTGTTTCTTCTTGTAGGAAGTTCGGGTATGTTCACACGTTTATAGGAACATACTGTCCCCCGTCGCCGCTCTACACCTACTGTTGTAGAAGTACGTGCTGGCCCAGCACGTGTTTCTAAAGAGCTGTGACCCAGGCCCTATTCGTTTTCGCTTTCCCCGGCTCATTACACGCTGGGGAATACGCCGGGAAATCCTAGCGCCCATTGAGTGCTATGATTTGAATGCATTTGCGCGACATATTTTGGGCGTATTGCAGCATAATTACGCTTCGAAGTACACCCTGTAAATACGTGATGTGAACATACCACAGTGGTGGCTTTCTGCCTTCTATCTCACTATTGGGGTCCTGAATATGGCGGATGTTTATACCTTTAATTGCTGCTGTTTTCATCTCCTGCCAGTAAGGGGTGGCGTCCATCTTATGTTGTGGGGGTCGAGAGGTTGAGGGCGGCCCCCCACTCAGGAGCGAGAACATTGTTCCTTTTTGTATTCTTTGCTCCCCTGCGTACTATATATTTTTTTGATTCCTATTATTTAAAACTTAAATGTTTTTTGCTTCCTACGCTGCTGTTTACATCTCCTTCCAATGCAGAGTGGGGCCCAGTGGTTGAGGGGACCCACTAAGGTGTGAGATCTTTGTGAATTTTTTAACTACTTCCTGCTCTCCAGCTCTACTATGTGGGCTCTCTGATATATGGCGGTTTTATTTAGAACTTTTTAGTTCCAGATTCTTATTCTATTTTTTCTGTGTCCTGCCATTAGGTGGTGGGGCCCATCTTAAATTGCTGTGGAGCCCAGAGGTTGAGGGGGCGCACCCAAAACATTTGTTTTTTTTTATAGGGGATGATAAGTTGGTGGCTGTCTGCTCTCTGAGATATGGCGGTATTATTTATACCTTTAATTGCTGCTGGTTTCATCTCCTGCCAGTAAGGGGTAGGGTCCATCTTATGTTGTGGAGGCCGAGAGGTTGAGGGGCCTCGCTGAGGTGCGAGAACATTGTTCCTTTTTGTAGTTTTTTTTGCTCTCCAGTGCTACTATGTACTTTCTTTGACGTATGTCAGTATTATTTTTAACTTTAATTATTGTTTCCAACCAATACATAGTGGGGCCCAGAGGTTGAGGGGGCCCACTCTGGTGCGAGAGCATCATTCCTTTTTGTAGGGGACAACAAGTTAGTAGCTTCCTGCTCTCCAGCACTACTATGCGGGTTCTCTGATATGTGGCGGTATTATTTATACCTTTTTAGTTCCAGCTGCTTATTCTATGTCCTGCCATTAGGTGGTGGTGCCCATCTTACATTGCTGTGGGGCCCAGAGGTGGAGGGGGCCCCACTCAAAACATTGTTTCTTTTTATAGGGGATAACAAGATGGTGGCTGTCTGCTCTCTGATATGTGGCGGTATTATTTAGACCTTTTTAGTTCCAGCTACTTATTCTATGTCCTACCATTAGGTAGTGGGGCCCGGAGGTTGAGGGGGCCCACTCAAATCATTGTTCCTTTTTGTAGTGGATAACAAGATGGTGGCTTTCTGCTCTCTGATATATGGCGGTATTATTTGTACCTTTAATTATTGCTACCTAGGCGTTGGTTTCCATCTCCCACCAATAGATAGTGGGGCCCATCTTATATTGTGGGGCCTAGAGGTTGAGGGTGCCCAATCAAAACACTATTCCTTTTTGTAGGGGATCACAAGATGGTGGCTTTCTGCTCTCTGATATATGGCGGTATTATTTATACCTAGGCTGCTGTTTCCATGTCCTGCCATTAAGTGGTGGGGCCCATCTCCTCCTGCTATGGGGCCCCGTGAGTTGCAGTTGCGCCCCTGCCAGTAAGCGTTGGCTCACGGCACAGATTGTTAAAGCTGCGCCGTCTTCTGCTCCATTCACCTCCAGAGCTGCACTCAGAATTGCCACGTTTGCCTGTTCACTACTTGGCTCACCTCACTGCTGCCCTGTGCTTTCTCTGTCATTGTATAACATAGCGCAGCGGCTGTGACCACTTTCTGAGCGCTGCTGGGAGTTGTTGTCCCACAGGCAGGATCCTTGCTTGCTGAAATGTTTGCGTTGCTAGCGCCCCCCTCCCTCGCTTCCAATCATGATGTTGGCTTCTGTGTAATATATTAGGCCCTCGCCGGCCACATTTTTTTTTATCCTTTTTTTTTTTTTTTTAAAATCACTAATTATTTTTTGGACGCCAGTGGGTGGCGCGGAGCCTGGGAGCCATAAAGCAGCGACGGGGCCGGGACCAGTTTGTGCTCCAAATCTTTGATCTGTGCCTCTGGTGTAGGAGGCGCCCGCTTTATGTCCTC
This sequence comes from Phyllomedusa bahiana, assembly GCA_025379985.1. Classification (NCBI taxonomy): domain Eukaryota; kingdom Metazoa; phylum Chordata; class Amphibia; order Anura; family Hylidae; genus Phyllomedusa; species Phyllomedusa bahiana. The sequence continues at coordinate 2,634 of JAODAL010072041.1, forward strand.
GTCTCCAGAGCTTCTATAGAGAGGCAGATGTTGGTGCGACCCTCTGCAGAAACACAGGGAGGGCAAGGGAAGTATGGAGCCTGGTCGGTGCAGCAGGGGGCGCTAACGAGCAATGATTGCTGAGCTCAGTAATTACGAAGTGCTGCTGTATGTGCAGTGTCCTGGAAGCATTGCTGAGGCCGGTAGCAGGGAATTGTGGCAGTGCTCCATGTATGTAGGTTCATAGAGGTTGGGCTGAATGTAGGGAGCAGCGAAAGAGCTTCTGCTTACTGAAGGGGTCACAGGTGAAGCGGATATTGTGTGTGGGATGCAGAAGTATAGTATCATGTGGAGGCAGAATCATTGGGACGTTGGTGGGATGTGGCGGGTGGTGTGGCACGGTGGTTGGGATGTGGCGGGTTGTGTGTCACATTGGTTGGGATGTGGCGGGTTGTGTGTCACATTGGTTGGGATGTGGCGGGTTGTGTGTCACATTGGTTGGGATGTGGCGGGTTGTGTGTCACATTGGTTGGGATGTGGCGGGTTGTGTGTCACATTGGTTGGGAGCTGGCGGGTGGTGTGTCACAGTGGTAGGGATCAGGCGGGTGGTGTGTCACATTGGTTGGGATCTGGCGGGTTGTGTGGCACGGTGGTTGGGATCTGGCGGGTGGTGTGTCACGGGGGTTGGGATCTGGCGGGTGGTGGGTCACGGGGGTTGGGAGCTGGCGGGTGGTGTGGCCCTGTGGTTGGGATGTGGCGGGTTGTGTGGCACGGTGGTTGGGATCTGGCGGGTGGTGTGTTACATTGGTTGGGACCCGGCGGGTCGTGGGGCTCGGTGCTTGGGACCCGGCGGGTCGTGGGGCTCGGTGCTTGGGACCCGGCGGGTCGTGTGGCATGTTTGTGTGTCCTGTAAAACTTTCTCTTTGCTTTTTGAGTGGTGTTGTGTTGGTGTAATCCGGAAAGAATTTTTTGGGATGTTGGTAAGATCCCGGCGACATCTTCTGGCTGTGGGTAGGATCAGGGCGGCATCTTCTGGCTGTGGGTAGGATCCCGGCGGCATCTTCTGGCTGTGGGTAGGATCGGGGCGGCATCTTCTGGCTGTGGGTAGGATCAGGGCGGCATCTTCTGGCTGTGGGTAGGATCAGGGCGGCATCTTCTGGCTGTGGGTAGGATCAGGGCGGCATCTTCTGGCTGTGGGTAGGATCCCGGAGGCATCTTCTGGCTGTGGGTAGGATCGGGGCGGCATCTTCTGGCTGTGGGTAGGATCAGGGCGGCATCTTCTGGCTGTGGGTAGGATCCCGGAGGCATCTTCTGGCTGTGGGTAGGATCGGGGCGGCATCTTCTGGCTGTGGGTAGGAACGGGGCGGCAATCTTCTGGCTGTGGGTAGGATCAGGGGCGGCATCTTCTGGCTGTGGGTAGGATCCCGGCGGCATCTTCTGGCTGTGGGTAGGAAACGGGCGGCATCTTCTGGCTGTGGGTAGGATCGGGCGGCATCTTCTGGCGTGGGTAGGATCGGGGCGGCAACTTCTGGCTGTGGGTAGGATCGGGGCGGCATCTTCTGGCTGTGGGTAGGATCCTGGCGGCATCTTCTGGCTGTGGGTAGGATCGGGGCGGCATCTTCTGGCTGTGGGTAGGATCAGGGCGGCATCTTCTGGCTGTGGGTAGGATCAGGGCGGCATCTTCTGGCTGTGGGTAGGATCCTGGCGGCATCTTCTGGCTGTGGGTAGGATCAGGGCGGCATCTTCTGGCTGTGGGTAGGATCGGGGCGGCATCTTCTGGCTGTGGGTAGGATCAGGGCGGCATCTTCTGGCTGTGGGTAGGATCAGGGCGGCATCTTCTGGCTGTGGGTAGGATCGGGGCGGCATCTTCTGGCTGTGGGTAGGATCAGGGCGGCATCTTCTGGCTGTGGGTAGGATCAGGGCGGCATCTTCTGGCTGTGGGTAGGATCCGGGAGGCATCTTCTGGCTGTGGGTAGGATCGGGGCGGCATCTTCTGGCTGTGGTAGGAACCCGGCGGCATCTTCTGGCGTGGGTAGGATCAGGCGGCATCTTCTGGCTTTTGGGTAGGATAAGGGCGGCATCTCTGGCTGTGGGTAGGATCAGGGCGGCATCTTCTGGCTGTGGGTAGGATCAGGGCGGCATCTTCTGGCTGTGGGTAGGATCAGGGCGGCATCTTCTGGCTGTGGGTAGGATCAGGAGGCATCTTCTGGGTGTTGGTAGGATCGGGGCGGCATCTTTTGGCTGTGGGTAGGATCAGGGAGGCATCTTCTGGCTGTGGGTAGGATCGGGGCGGCATCTTCTGGCTGTGGGTAGGATCGGGGCGGCATCTTCTGGCTGTGGGTAGGATCAGGGCGGCATCTTCTGGCTGTGGGTAGGATCAGGGCGGCATCTTCTGGCTGTGGGTAGGATCAGGGAGGCATCTTCTGGCTGTGGGTAGGATCAGGGCGGCATCTTCTGGCTGTGGGTAGGATCGGGGCGGCATCTTCTGGCTGTGGGTAGGATCGGGGCGGCATCTTCTGGCTGTGGGTAGGATCAGGGCGGCATCTTCTGGCTGTGGGTAGGATCAGGGCGGCATCTTCTGGCTGTGGGTAGGATCGGGGCGGCATCTTCTGGCTGTGGGTAGGATCGGGGCGGCATCTTCTGGCTGTGGGTAGGATCGGGGCGGCATCTTCTGGCTGTGGGTAGGATCAGGGCGGCATCTTCTGGCTGTGGGTAGGATCAGGGCGGCATCTTCTGCCTGTGGGTAGGATCAGGGCGGCATCTTTTGGCTGTGGGTAGGATCAGGGAGGCATCTTCTGGCTGTGGGTAGGATCAGGGAGGCATCTTCTGGCTGTGGGTAGGATCAGGGCGGCATCTTTGGCTGTGGGTAGGATCGGGGCGGCATCTTCTGGCTGCGGGTAGATCAGGGCGGCATCTTCTGGCTGTGGGTAGGATCGGGGCGGCATCTTCTGGCTGTGGGTAGGGTCGGGGCGGCATCTTCTGGCTGTGGGTAGGATCGGGGGGGCTTCTTCTGGCTTGGGTAAAGAGGATCAGGGCGGCATCTTCTGGGTGTGGGTAGGATCAGGCGGCATCTTCTGGCTGTGGGTAGGATCGGGCGGATCTTCTGGCTGTGGGTAGGATCCGGGCGGCATCTTCTGGCTGTGGGGAGGATCGGGGCGGCATCTTCTGGCTGTGGGTAGGAAACGGGGCGGCATCTTCGGCTGTGGGTGGATCGGGGGCGGCATCTTCTGGCTGTGGCTCGGATCCGGGCGGCATCTTCTGGCTGTGGGTAGGATCGGGGCGGCATCTTCTGGCTGTGGGTAGGATCGGGGCGGCATCTTCTGGCTGTGGGTAGGATCAGGGCGGCATCTTCTGGCTGTGGGTAGGATCCCGGAGGCATCTTCTGGCTGTGGGTAGGATCCCGGAGGCATCTTCTGGCTGTGGGTAGGATCGGGGCGGCATCTTCTGGCTGTGGGTAGGATCGGGGCGGCATCTTCTGGCTGTGGGTAGGATCGGGGCGGCATCTTCTGGCTGTGGGTAGGATCGGGGCGGCATCTTCTGGCTGTGGGTAGGATCAGGCGGCATCTTCTGGCTTTTGGGGGAGGATCAGGGCGGCATCTTCTGGCTGTGGGTAGGATCGGGGCGGCATCTTCTGGCTGTGGGTAGGATCCGGGCGGCATCTTCTGGCTGTGGGTAGGATCAGGGCGGCATCTTCTGGCTGTGGGTAGGATCAGGGCGGCATCTTCTGGCTGTGGGTAGGATCAGGGCGGCATCTTCTGGCTGTGGGTAGGATCCTGGCGGCATCTTCTGGCTGTGGGTAGGATCGGGGCGGCATCTTCTGGCTGTGGGTAGGATCCCGGCGGCATCTTCTGGCTGTGGTAGGATCCGGAGGCATCTTCGGGCTGTGGGTAGGATCCCGGCGGCATCTTCTGGCTGTGGGTAGGATCAGGGCGGCATCTTCTGGCTGTGGGTAGGATCGGGGCGGCATCTTCTGGCTGTGGGTAGGATCGGGGCGGCATCTTCTGGCTGTGGGTAGGATCAGGGCGGCATCTTCTGGCTGTGGGTAGGATCAGGGCGGCATCTTCTGGCTGTGGGTAGGATCAGGGCGGCATCTTCTGGCTGTGGGTTGGATCAGGCGGCATCTTCTGGGTGTGGGTAGGAATCGGGGCGGCATCTTCGGCTGGGGTAGGATCAGGGAGGCATCTTCTGGCTGTGGGTAGGATCAGGGCGGCATCTTCTGGCTGTGGGTAGGATCAGGGCGGCATCTTCTGGCTGTGGGTAGGATCAGGGAGGCATCTTCTGGCTGTGGGTAGGATCAGGGCGGCATCTTCTGGCTGTGGGTAGGATCAGGGCGGCATCTTCTGGCTGTGGGTAGGATCAGGGCGGCATCTTCTGGCTGTGGGTAGGATGGGGGCGGCATCTTCTGGCTGTGGGTAGGATCCGGGGCATCTTTTGGCTGTGGGAAAGGGTCGGGGGGGATCTTTCAAAGGGGGGTGTTTTTGGGGGTAGGATCCTGGCCCGGCATCTTCTGGCTTTTTGGGTTTGGATCGGGGTCGGCACTTTTGGCTGGGGGGTAGGATCGGGGGGGGGATCTTTTTGGCTGTGGGTAGGATAGGGCGGCATTTTTCTGGCTTTTTTGGGGGGTAGGGTCCGGGGGGGCATCTTCCGGCTGTGGGTTTGGGTCGGTGGGGGCATCTTCTGGCCCGTTCCCTTTTATGTATTTTTTGGGGATTTTCGGACATTTTTGGGGTTTTGGTGGGATTCACGGGGGGAAATTTATTTGGGAAAGTCCCCGGGGGGAATCCTTTTGGTGTTTGCGGCCCCAGTGTGAGCCCGGCGTCTCCCACATCACTCATTATCCGCATGGTCTCTGGTAGGAGCCGGTGTTTTTTCGGCACACCCCGCTTGGTCTTTCCAAATGGGATTGCCCAGTCCCCTGCCCCCCCCTCCTCAAAATTTTGTTTGCCTCTTCCCCGCGGCCCTTTTGAGCCCCCCTTTCTTCCCGGTTTCCCCTAAACCACCTCCCTGTGTTTTCTGCCGACCCCTTGCGGGCTTCGGGGGGTCACCTTTTTGGGGCCTTTTATTTTTTTTTTACTCTTCGCTTTGGGAAGAATAGGAGGATTTTTAAAATTTTTCCTCCTCCCTCATAGGGGCTTACAAACTAATTAAAAATTTAAAAAACCGGGACATCCCCGGGGGCAGATTCGTAGGTGCTTATTATGAAACCAAACCTTTGTATTGCTGGAGGAAAGCTAATTACTTGGAGAAAATCCACATGCACCTGGGAGGCAAAGCTTCCGGTTTCCCTTTACTGCAATGGGGTTTTCCAAAATTTTTTTGTAAAACCTGGTTTTTAAAAAATGGCCCCTTCTCAGCAACCCGTATTGAAATAAATTTTGGGAAAAAGGGGTCAGCCCATCAAGGGCCTGCATGGGGGGCAGGGGGGAAAACCGGGTCAGAGGGTTTGCAAAGGGGGGCGCGGTGGGCAGCCGATCAGAGGGTTCTGCATGGGGGTGGGGGGGCCCCCCGAAAACAGAAGGGCCGTCAGCCTTTCAGGGTAAAGGGTTTATCTAATTCGCCCAAACTCACCCCTTAAGAAAAACCGGGCCCTTCCCCTCACCAAACGAGGGCGCCGGGGGGCTGGGGTTGGCATTTTTTCCCCCGGGGGTTGGCCCCTAATTTTGACCCCCGGGGGCCCCTTTCTCCCCGGCCCGGCCTGGGGACCACAGGGGCGCCCAACCAGGTCAAGCAACTGGGGGCCGGGGTTAGGAAAATTACCCCGCAAATTTTAATTGGGGGGCCCAAGAACTACACCCAAACTCCGATAAAAATCGCCCCCTTAATTACACAGGGGGCCGCATTGGGGGGAATGTTTGGGGAGACCCGGGGGCCTTGCACACCTATATTTTTTTTACCCAAGGGGGGCCGTGCAAACCCCACAGGGGTTCCCGCCCCTTTTGGGGGCCCTTGGGGAGGGGGCGCAGGCCCCCAGGGGGGAAGTTGGGGGAAACCTAAATTTGCACTGGGGTTTAAAAATGAGGGGAGGGGGGGGGGGGGGGACGGGGTTTAAAACCCGGGGGCCCCCCGTCAACCCGGGGGAATTTTCGGAAGAGGGGATTGGGGGTGGGGGGCCAACATGGCTGTGGAGGGGGGGGGAGGATGGGGCCCGCTTGGGGGGGTGGGGGAAAGGGGCAGGAGTTGGGGGCCGGGGAAAGGGGGGAATGGGTTTGCCTGGGGGCCGGGGGCCCTAAGGGCCCAAAAGGGGGGAGTACCCAGAGGGCCCTAATTGGGGGGGGTTGGTTTGGGATTGGGCGGCCCCTTCGGGGTTTTTTACCCCCCCCCGGGGAAAGGGGGGCCCGTGTGCCGCGGGGGACGGGTTTTACCCCACAAGGGTAATTGGGAGGGGGGGGTTAGGGGAAAGGGTTTTGGATGGGGGGCGGGCGCTGAGGCGGCGGGGTTTTTTGCCGGGGGCGGCGGGGGGTTTTCGGGGGGAGGGGCTGCCGGGGGGGCTGCAGGGGGGGTTAGGGGAACGGGGCTGGGGGGGGATGTGGGGAGGGCCTTTGGGGGGGTGCGGGAGGTGGGGGGGCCGGGGAGGGGGGTTGGGAAAGGTGGGGACCTGCAGGGGGGGGGCGCGGAGGGTTTGGGGGGGGCGGGGGGTGGCGGGGGCCGGGGGGGGGGGCGGGGAGGGGGATGGGGGTCGGGGGGGCGCGAGGGGTTTGGGGGGGCGGGGGGGGCCGGGCAGGCTGGTTGGTTGGCGCGGAAGGGTTTGGGGGGGGGCAGGGGAGGGCTTTTTTTTTTTTCGGGGGGGGGGAGGGGAGGGCCCCTTGGGGGGGGGAGGTGAGGGGCTGCGGGGCCGGGGAGGGGTGGGGGGGGTTTGGGAGGAAAAAGGGCGGCGGGGGGGTGGGGGGCCCCCGGGGGGCGCGTTGGGGGCGGGGGGAACCCTCCCGCGGGCCCGGGGGGGTAAAAATTCCCCGAAAATAAAGGGGGGTGATGTTATGTCCCTTCCACGGGGGCCCCCCCTATGTCCCCCCAATAAAGGGGGTTTTTTACCCAAGTAAAAACATTCAAAAGCCCCTTTTGGCCCGGGGGTTCCGCTTTCCCTTTTTTCCCCCGGGAAACCGGCCCGAGGGGACGCTCAAAATGGAAAAGGAGAACATTTATATTTGGGGGGGGGGGTGGCCGATATTAATTAAAAGGCTTAGGGGGGAGGGGTGGGGGGGGGCTGCGGGGGGGGGGCGGGGGGGGGCCGGTGGAGGGTGGGGGCGGTCTGCGGGGGGGGGGTGGGGGGGGGGGGCTTTGCGGGGGGGAGGGGGGGGGCTGCGGAGGGGAAGGGGGGGGCTGCGGGGGTGTGGGGGCTTGGGGCGGAGGTGGGGGGGGGGCGCGGAGGGGGGGGCGGGCCCGCGGGGGGGGGGCGGGGGGGCGGGGGGGGGGCGGGGGCCGGGGGGGGGGGGGGGGGGGCGGAGGGGGGGGGGGCGGGCGGGGCGGGCCGGGGGGGGGGGGGCGGCAAAAAAGGTGGGGGCGGGGGGGTGCGGAGGTGGAGGGGGGGTGCGGGGGGGGGGAGGGGGGGGGGGGAGGGGGGGGGTTGGGGGGGGGGGCGGGGGGGGGGGCTGCGGGGGGGGGGCGGGGGCAAGGGGGGGGGGAAAGGGGGAACCGGGGGGCGGAAAAGGGGGGGGGGGGCTGCGTAGGGGGGGCTTGGGGGGGAGGTGGGGAGGGGGGCCCCGCGGGGGGTGGAGGGGGGGGGGAGGGGGGGGGGGCCTTTTCGGGGCGGGAGGGGGGGGGAGGGGGGGGCTTTTGTGGAGGGGGGGAGGGGCAAAAAACGGAGGTGGAACGGCCTTTCGGGCGCGGAGGTCTTTAATGGGTGAAAGTTCCTGCCGGGGGCCCCATGTGCCCCATAGCCCGTACCCCGAAAAACATACATGAATTGGCCCGTTCCTCTTTACCCCCGGTCGGCCCCCTGCTGAAAGGGCATGACCCGGTGAACATATATTGGCTTTCCGTTAAGGGATAAGAAAAGTGGGAACCAACGTCGGGGGGCAGGACCTCATCGGATTAAACCCTCCTTTCCGGGAGTCGTCTCCCAGCAAAAGAGGGGTCGGCGGGCCCTCGCTTTTAGGGGGAACACGGGAAATTTAAAGCAAATAATCTATTAGAGCTCGTTTGCCCAGAGACGCTGATAACACACAGGAAGGAAAGTCACTGCTCCAAAGAAATGGCAGCGCGGCTCTGACTGGTGCACCGCAATCCCCGCCGACGCCGCATAGGTCAAGTGGTGGTTGCACTGAGGGCTCCGGACAGAACTCCCGCCGCGGATAACCTGCTTCACGAGATCAAATGTCGAGTGTCCGCTCCTCTGAGAAAACAGGACGAGGGTCGCCATCTATTTTTTACTTTGGGGGAGAGGCATGGCGGCACATTGTGGCCTTCACCACGCTGTGCTGTGGAGCAATACGGGACATGGTATGCTGCGGCTTGTTGTGGTGCAAGGGCATGCTGGGAGTTGTAGTTTCTCACCCGGGCACTTGAAAAGGGAAATTTTTTCCATCAGGGTATTCACACAGGGTTTTTTGTTTGGTAAAAAAAAAAACCAAAAAAGGGGCATCCCCAAAAACGCAACGCGACGGATCCGACACGTACCCAACATGGGACGCACAGGAACGCACCCTAAAAATTTTTTTAAAGAGGCCGCTGTTTTTTTTGGATGTGTTGGGTTTCAGCAGGGGGTGCCCCCAAAGTTTTTAAAAAGGGGCAGGGTGGTGTTTGGAAGGTTTGGGTGCAGCAGGATTTTTGAAAAAACCTTAAAAAAGGGTTTATTAATTAAAAAAAAAGGGGGCAGCTAGTGTTGGTTTTTTGGGGTGGGGGTGTTTAAAAGGGGGAGAAAAGGGTTTTCCCGGCCCCTAAAGGGTTTTTTAAAGGGGGTTAGCAAAAAAAGTTTTGGTTCGAAATTTGGGGGCCGCAGGGGCGCACCCTTATAGTTTATTAAAGGGCTCCTGGGGTGCGTCTTTCGGGGCCCCCCCGAAATTTCATTGTTCTTGGAACGGACCCAAAAGCCCCAGTGAACCGATTGAAGCATTTGTTTTGGGAAAGGGCCCCTGCGTGTTTTTTAAAATTTGAACAAAATTTAAAAACCCATTACCTTTTAGCTCCCGGGGTTTTTTTCTAAGAGCATTTGTCAGCACGGACCCAGCACACGGTGTGGCATCCCAAAAAAAAATAAAAAAATAAAAAAAAAAAAAAAACGGCACGGCACCAAAGGGCAACAAAACCCCCCCGGAACAGAAACCGGGATTTTTGCCCCGGTTTTTTCAGTATTTGCCGCGGTTTTCGGATTTCGTCCCTCCCATTCATTTGAACTGTACTAGAATCCGCTGCGTTCAAGGGCTGGACAGTGGATTATAGAACTTTTTCTACAGCTTTTGACCCGGGTTTTTGGATCTGAAATCCAACCTGAGAAGATCCGAGCAGTGATGACTACAGCTTGGATTTTCTATTGCGGTCTATGGCGATGATTTGCAGTCAGATTTTTGCAGATTTCTAATAACTAAATCCTCTTAAAAAATCCACTGTTTGTATAGATGTACTGTATCCTTAGGGTACATGCACACAGCAAAGTCTATTAAAGGGAACCTGTCACATAGATTGTGCCCCCCTTGCTGTGGACAGCACAAGCCAGTGACAGACATGCTGTTTCCGGCGCTGTGTCCCTTATTCTGTAAGATGCTGGAGTTTTAGGGCATTTAATTCTCAAATCTGCAGTTTTCAGCCAGAAAAGAGTCATGAAGAGTCCGTTTTTTTTTTTCATGCCCCGCCCATCTGAGGCTAGCCCCGCCCACCTGAGGCTAGCCCCACCCACTTCGACCGATAAACCTATCACTTTGAATAGGTAGAAACAAGAGCATAGCTGCCAGGTGGGCGTGGCTAGCCTTAGGTGGTCGGGGCTAACACCTGCTCATGAATAAGATTTGAGGGGTAAATGCTCTAAAACTCCTGCATCTTACAGAATAAAGGGTCACAGTGCTGGAAACAGCAGGTCTGACACTAGCTTGTGCTGCCCTCAGCAACGGGAGCATAACCTATGTGACATGTTTCCTTTAAACTCTATGGGGGAGCGGTGCGTGTCGGTCTTCAGATGGTTTCTAAATCCGCAAACCATCTGAAAAACCGACCAAAATACCCTGCCGTGTGGACGGGCCCTTAGGGTACGTGCAAAGGACAAAATATTTGTCGAATTCTGAATCCTGAGGGTATATTCACACAGCAAAGACAAAATACCGGTGGGGGCGGGGCTTTTGTTCGCGGTTTGTGGATTTAAGCCCCTCCCCCTTTGTGCCGACATGTTCATGTTCTTCCCAAAAAACAGGGCGAAAGAATGTACATGTTCTAAGTTTCTCGTTACGCTGGCGGTGTAAAAAACCGTCCGGTGGAAAATCTGCGCGGATTTTCTATTTAAATCAATGTAAAGGGTTCACAGTTGGTTTAGAGACTGTTTTCAAATCCGAAAACCAACTGAAAACCCCTTCCGTGGGGGCAAGCCCTAAGGGTATGTTAAAACGGCGTATAGCAGCACTTACTGTGCGCGCCATCTTATGCCTGCTGTTTTTGAAATTCGTACTACTTAAAGGGGTTGTCTCACTACAAGGGTCGCTGCTTTTTATGTTAAAGATTTTGCAAAAACAAATTACTTGGCAATATGTGTCCATTACCAGTGTCCTACCTATTCTTACATATCCCCTCTTGTATGGGCTGCATCAGCTTCTCAGGTCGCTATAGCTACAGACCTGTTCTATCTCTCCTGATAGGCTGCTAGCAGTGGTCGCTATAACTACAGACCTCTTCTGTCTCTCCTGATAGGCTGCTAGCACTGGTCACTATAGCTACAGACCTGTTCAATCTCTCCTGATAGGCTGCCAGACTGGTTGCTATAGCTACAGACCTGTTGATCCCCCTGAAAAGGGCTGTGCACCTGGTTGCTATAGCTACAGGGCCCTGTTTGATCTATTCTGATAGGCTGGCCAGCCTGGTTACTATAGCTACAGACCTGTTCTATCTCTCCTGATAGGCTGCCAGCGCGGGGTTTGCTAAGCTACAGCCCTGTTTGTCGTCCTGATAGGCTCCCAGGGGGGGGTTGTATAGCTACAACCTGGCTTTACTGCGCCTATGGAACCAGTAAACACCCCCCTGAATTCAAAGTAAAACCAAAAAAAACGGCTGAGGGGGATAAATTTCAATGTAGTGAGACCCCCCTTTAAAGTGTTTCCCCCGCCCCCATTCACCCTTTTTCCCGCATGTAAGTGAATCACTTCTTTCCGGGGCGCTATACGGCGGGGGAATACGCAGGAGAATCCTAGCACTCCATAAGGGGCGTACTTCAGTCGTATTGCAGCGCGATTACGTGCCAAAGTGCTCCCCGAAAAATACCCGTGTGAAGCACCCAAAAAACCCAGTTTGACAAAATTTGAACCCTGAGGATTTTTAACTGTTCACGTTTTTTTTTTTGCCGCAGATTTTTATCGGATTTTGACACCGTTTTCTAATTCGGTTTTTCAATAGATTTTGCATCACAGAGCACTATCGAGTTTTTGATGCGGAGGGTTTCATTACTAAATAGTTGCACAAACCCTGTTCTCCAAATTTGGCGAGGGTCCGAGAGGTGCCCACCCCTATGGTTTTTATGTATAACCCCAGGACCTCAAACTGCGGCCCCTCCAGGGCTGTTGGGAAACTAAAACTCCCACTGCATTTTATAATTAAACAGTGGGCATGATGGGAGTTGTAGTTTCCCAACAGTGGGGGCCCCGCAGTTTGGGGTCCCGGGTAAAACCCCGTGGATGTGATAAAAGGGTAAACTGAGAGTCCCTTTTACATGGGGTTTGGTTTTTTGGGCCTTTGGCCAAATGCAACATCTTTTTTTTTTAAATGGACAACCCCTTTAAAAGGCCCCTAAATGAAATACAAAAAATTTTTGGCATCCTGCGGGCCACATAGGTGGATTTTGGAGATCATGCATACAATGAATAAAAAATAGGAAACTAGATTTTGAAGGGGTTGGGGTATTTAAAGTAAAAACATTCTTTAAAAGGTATTTGGGATTTTGGGGACCATATGTGCGGATTGTATTGGCGTGTTAACTGGGGACTTAGGGAGTAATTACAGCTTTCTAGCCCCCTTTGCATTTTTTTCAGGAAAGGGAGGCAGGTTTTTTTTGTGTTTTTGTTTGGTGCCTCCTTGTATCACTGTATTTTTTTTGGCCCTTGGCGGGGAATTATGCAAAAGCCAATTTCCAGAAGACTGCTTCTGGTATTCTATTCCCATTTACATTTGGGATACAAGCTTAGTGCCACCTGTTTCTGTTGTATTTACTGTATTTTTGGTTTGGTGCGTCGTTATATGGCGGTAATATCTTAGGACTTCATAGAGGTAATATGTGGGCTGACAATACATTCTGGAATTTTTTTTTCTATTCTGTTTAAGAAAGGTTAAGGTTCAAGGTTAGACCCAGTCTGGTTCTGTAGTGTTTTACGTGTTTTGTTTGGTGCCTCATTATATGGCAGTATTATCTTGACGCTATATGGGAGTAATATGTGGATTAACACCCTATAATACTGTTGCCGGCATTATATTCCTGTACCAGGAAGATTCAGAGACCAGGATAAAACAGGTTGATTTCTTTGTGTTCGTTTTCTTTTTGCCC
>JAODAL010072042.1:0-15279 GCA_025379985.1 Phyllomedusa bahiana
AGCCTGGTACCCTTGGGACCCAAAATAAACTTTCGCCCCCGGGGAGCTGAACCTCCATGTTTCCCCCTTGTGATGTTTTGCTGCCACCACATATATCGTATGTTCTTTTTGCCCCCGGTGAAGGAAAGGGGATAGGGGTAAACCACCAGTTTTCCTTTTTTCCCCTTTCCCCTTTCCGGTGTCTGCTTTTTTCAAAGGGACCCTGTAGCAGCTGGGTACCACTGCACCTTTATAAAACTAAAGCTATCCCCATAAATTTTTGTTAGCCATTTAAAGGGGAAATTTAAATTTTTTTTAAACCTGGGGAATTTTTTTCTGTGACTCTTTGAGCCAAATTGTCTTTTAATTTAAATTGTTTTCCCTGTAAACCATTTTACTCTTATGGTAGATAATTGCGGCTTCTCCTCACCTGTGTTTGTATAAAAATTAACCTGAAAACCCCCCATTATCTCCCCTTGACTTTAATGGGGGTTCCCAATTTGAGGGGTTTGGCTCCCAAAAATTTTTCCATTTCTCAAACAATTTTAGAATTAATTTGCGATTAATTTTTGTTAAAAAAAAGCCCATTTTTCCCATATGGGATTGTAGAAAATTTTTGGGGCAAGGGAGAAATATGCATAGGGAGCGGGGGTTTGATATTGAAAACAGTGCTATAATTTTAAAATAAACGTAAAATGAAAGGAGCCGATCTTTGAATCGTTTCACACCCTTTACTTATTGGGCGTTTTCTGGGTCAAAAAATGACAAAAAACTGAAGTGGGGGCGCGCCCCGGGGCAAGGGGAATGTAAAACACCAGCTAGAAAGGGAAACCAGGAGGGGCCCAAAATCCCACCAAGGGGTCAAAAGGCAACTCCCCTTTTTCACCGCATCAATTTAATTTTCCCCAGTTTTTTGGGCCCGAACCGTTCGTTTTTAAAAGCTTTATAAATGGGAGGGGCCCCCCACCCCCTCAGAAAAAAGTGGGGAGGGGGTTTTTTCGACAGAAAATTTTTCGGGTTGACATTACTGTCAATTTTTCCCTTCCCTTTTTCCTTTAGTGTCTGCTTTTTAATCGGGGCAAAAATCAATCGGTATTGCTAAAGCCAAAAAAAAAATGGAGTTGATCCAAAACAGATATGACAATAAATTGAATATTTACATGTTCTGTGTTCATTACAAACAAAACTGGAAAAATTTCAGAGGTGTGTAGGGCAAAATACACACCTGGATTTGACACAGAGTTCCCCAAATAACAAAAAAATTAATTTTTTCCAAGATTGCAAAATTTCCAAAATAAAAAATCTGGTTCAAAACATTTTGGAAATTTAACACACACCACCTTGGCATTTTAAAGTTATCCACCCATAACTCAAAAAGGGGAAGTATTTTGCCAGAGTGCAAATTATGCTGCACAAGAGATGTTTGTACCACAGAACAGTGCAAGTTGCAAAAACTAACATGGTGACTTTTTATGGGCTGTAAACATCACAGAAGGTGGCTGGCTGGTTTGGCTGCATTCTACACACCATTGGGGGGCTTTTTCCCTTTCTTCCTCTCATAGTTTTTTCCCCCCATGTCATGCCATGTGCTTGCGCCTTTTTTAAGATTCGTTACCTCTAATCCCCATGAACTTCGGCTTCATTCAGAATCAAATTTTTCTGAAATTCAAAAACAACCCACTTCATTAAATCGTTTTGCTCATCTCTATTATAACAGTGCACATGGGCCCTTATTTCACACCTCAGTCATGATTTCTGTGCAGACCCTACTCCAAATTTCCAAGGCAAAAAGGCGGCACCTTTAACTCGCCTAAAACCTTTTTTTTGTGCAACAAATTGTGGCCTGTTCTATAGATGATAAACAGTCGTATGGAAATTTTGGCGCAGTCTGCACTGAAAAGACACTTCTGAATACCCCAAAGATCGTCAAATTTTTCGGTGAAAAACTTCATAAAAAGTTTGGCCATAACCGTCATCGCCAAAATGTTTTGGCGTACAGCACTTTCATTCATACTGTCATTTTTTAACTTTCCTTTATATCTATTAAGAACAAGTATTAGGCGCCCAAGTTACATAAGTTCCCCTAATACATCGGGGCTTAGAACTTTGACTAACAAATTTTCTAATTTTTACTAAATCCTTTCATTTTTTTTTCCCTCCATTTCTTTAATACACTTAAATATTAAAAAATATTAATAATTTTTTAAGCTCAAAGTAAATAATTTTTTTTTTAAATTAGATAAATTTTCATTAATTACAAACTCGGGAACATCCTTACATAAACAAAAAAGTTATTTTCTGAAATACTCAGCACCTCACAGTGTTAGATGTGTAATTAATTGCTAAACTGTCACTTAAACAATTAAAAGGGTTCCCGGATTTTAAATGATTTCATATAAAAATATAAACAGCACTGATATTAAAAATCAAAGATATTCCACGCAGGTTCCTTTTTTTTTGCCTCTTTATTCATCACCCTAGATCCATTTTGTAGAAATTTTTTTCTGTTTGTGGGGGTCAGGGGTTCTCCACACCCTTTTTTCTACAAGTCCCAAAATGCAAGCAGTTACATTTAAATTTTTCCCAACCCCCCCCCTTATCCCCCAGCACTGTTGACCCCTGCCCTGAAACCACTTTAAAATCATTACTCCAGACGTATTCCCATTCCCCTGCCTCCCCCAGTTCACTTCCGGTTACATCAGTGCATCAGTCAGTTTTTTAGCTTTGGTGAAAAAAAAAACATTGTATCCTAATCCTCAAGGGAGATAAGGAGGGCCCCGACTGGAACCCAGCCCACTTTCCCCGCCTACTTGATGTCTGCCTAGGGGGCAGCCGGCAACTTGGGGGACAGTCCCCGCCTGCTAAAGTGCTGGGGCCTAGGGGAGGGAAAAGTCAGACAGTCTGGGGGCAAAAAAAGCGGGGACGCCCAAAACCAAAAATTTAGAACCAGAAGGGGTAAACTAAACAAGCCGGGGGAGAAGCAAACGGGGGGGGGAGGTCAAAATCAGAAGACAATCCGGGGTCCGGAGACAAGCCAAGGCAGGTACACAGGTAAGAGACAACAAACAATAGCACAGGAATAGGCACCAGGAAAAATCACAGGGGTAGCACTCACTAGCAGGGAGTTTAAATGTATTCCCGGGTACCCCGCCCCGTAGTGATTGTAGCGGCCTCTGGGTCCTTTCTTGGGTGGTGCGCACACACCCCCCGTCAGGAGGGCTGGACCTTTGTCACTACACAGCCCCAGCAGACTCTCTTCAGGGGGGGTCACTGTCACTGCTACAGACTCTCCTCCCTGCAAGCCGACCGCTGCCCAGCCCTGACATTCCCCCCCTTTTAGGAGGGGGGCCCCCGGAAACCCTTCCTTGGGCTGGGTTTTTTCCCGGGGGGGGAAAAATGAAATTCCCTCACCGGGGATCACAAGGGTGGATTTGCCGGAACCCATGACTCTCCTCAGGAGGAACATTTTTAAACATTTTTTTTAGCTGACCAGGTAAGTTTAAGGGCAAAAAAGGGTTTGGTTTAAGATTCCAGGTACATTAGAGACGTTAATTGTTCCTAAGGTCTGAGATGGGGACGCAAAGACCTTAATTTTCCTAAATAGGTGATAAAAAATTCTGCCAATTTAAAAACCAAAAAGGGTTTAACAGGCTTTTTGGGGGGAGGACGTTATTTACTGGGAAAAAATTTTTTTGGAGGCTTTAACTTTTTAAAATGAAAGGGAGGAAAATTTGCTTAAAGAATTAAAATTTTACAATCGAGGACTGGGTTGTGACAATTAAACACGTCATCCACGTAGAGACTATTTTATGGGGACCTTTTTAAATGCAAGTCCCGTTATGGAGTGGTTTGATCTAATAACTGCTAGGTTCCCTACATAAACGAAAATTAAAGGGAAAGGGGAAACCGACGGGTACCGTTAGTATGTCGAATGGGGGGTAAGGAAACCCAAAATGGGCATTGACAGATGGACAGGGGATAAGGCCCTACTTTCGTTAATAGAAAACCAGAAAAGAAAAAGTTCAATACTACCCAAAGTACGACCAATTACTCTTTCAAAAAAATTTTTTCTCTCAAGTGATAAGAAAACAACATTGTCAGAGGGAGAACAATGCAATCGGACTAGGTCTAAAAAATGCTTGTTGGGCCTTTCCTTCTGCCTTGAACAAAAAAGATTGGTCCCTGGAACAAGAAGGGGAAGATATTAATTTAGTCGTAAGGGAATCATTTTGGCATAAATTTAATTCGGGTTCAATAGGGGGAGGGCCCCTAGTTTGCGGGCAGTTAGGGGGTTTTTCCCGTTCGGGATAGTGATAAGGTAGCTTGAGAAGTTCCTTTAAAAAATACCTCCCGAGCAAAGTCATTAAAAGGGAAGTGAGGGCGGAGGACAGGGCGCTTGAGAAAACTTGGTAATATTTGTTGGAGAGGCCGTCGGGGGCCGGGTGCTTTATTTGCTTTGCTAGTATGAATAGCTTTCTGGATTCTGATCAGAAAAAGGGTTTTTGTTTAAGTCGTTTAGTTGTACGGGTCCAGTGAAAGGGAGTTTAACAGAATGGAAAAATTTGAAGTATAGAACTAAGTATAGACCCGTCAGCTCTCTGAGAGCCCTGGGAAAATCCAGATAACATCATAGAGACACATTTTAACAGAAAGGGAAAAAGAAAACAATGAAAGGGGGCAAACGGTGAGTGAAAGCATCAGAATCAAGTCCATTTCCCGCAAAGGAAAAGTTAACACGGGCAAGTCCTGCCTGACTCTGCAGGGAACAGATATCAGGAAAAAAAACAGCAAGAGAAATGGGATTCTCCGGGAGAGCTCCTAAATGAAGGACAATATAAGGAATTTAACTGGAGAGTCAATTATTACTTCAAGATTTGGAACAAATAGTTTTGTCTTGACCAAAGAGGGTGTAATCAGTCCGGATGAATTTGTTTCTTTCGAGCTGGACTAAATTCACCAGAGGAGATTTAGGTTCCAGGATTTGAGGAGAAAGAAGCTTCTTCAGGAGAATTGCAGGTTTAATGCGTACGTCTCTAAACACAATCAATTTTACAGGGGAAAACCACCTTATTTGATATCATGATCTCGCAAGGTTTGGTGTATAGTTGGGAAACTCCTTTCTCCATTACATGGTTGCCGCAGAGAGATCAGGGAATATGGAAATAGCATGGAAGCACTCAGGGAGATTCTTATCTTACGGATAGAGCGGAGGAAGTCTTCTTTGACATTGAAGAAATGGATCCTGGCAATGGTGTCTCGTGGGACTTGTGCAGATAAATTCCTTGGCTTGGGGATTCGGTATACACGATCGATGAGTAGCTCTTGCGTAGTAGCGTTTGGTAGGACCAAAGGCATGAGGTCTACAAGATACATATTTTAATTGATCAGAGGACACGGATTCGGGAATGCCACGGATTCTGACCCTTATTTCGGCGGGAGCAGTCTTCCAGGTCATTAATTTTGTTTGTCAGGCGTTGTACTTCATTTTTCTAATTGGCTGTTGGCATCTATCAGACCATTGTGTGATTTAGCAAAGTCAGACATTTTCCCTTCAATATGGTCTGTGCGGGATGCAATGGATTGAATATCTTGCTTTAGATCAAAAATCATCTCTTTCAAATCGGATAAGAGAGTAGAGCGGAAGGAGGAGAACATCTGTTGAAGGGAAGTTGTGGTGATGGGTTGGGCCTAAGGTGGGTCTCGGTGGTCAAACATCCACTGATTCAGCCTTGACGAGGGGAGGAAGAGGAAGGGAGAAACTGGAGTCCTCTTTTAACGGATTGGGCTGGCTGAGAAGATGAAGAGCAGAACTCTGGGAGTTTGGAGGGTTGAGTCTTTTTCGGATTTTTCTTTGAGGTGCCTCCCATTGTTATGGAGAATGGACCCGGGTAAGAGAGGAAGGGTACGTATATTTTTTGAGTGATATATGAGTGGTGAAGTGTTTGCTTCTCTTTTTTTTTTTCTCCTAAGTTTTATTGTACATTCTCTTCTTTCTTTGGTACTACTGTAGGTGTTGACACAGAAGGGCAAGCAATGTCCGCATTAGATGAGCAGTGGAAGAGGATTAGCAGCATTAGAGTGCACAGAATTTGTGATGTCAGCACGAGGGGTACAATGCTGTAGTGCAGAGGGTAGTAGTTATAGCAGTGTATATACAGTTTCTGGGTTGGCCACCGATGATATATAGTTGTGTTATCTAAAGAGATGGCGTGAGTCGGTAACAGCTGGTACTCCTCAGAAATTTTAGGGATAATAACCAGTAATGGGTGTGTGTTGATTTGTCAGCTACAGACCTTTGTCTCTGAATATTGAGGACTGAGAACTCTCTCCCAATGGCTTATTATTAGCCCAGTCTAATGTCACCCCTTTGATAAATGGGTAATAGAGGGCTTTTAGCAATATGTTAAGGTGCCAATAGCCAGCATAGGGCTCCCCTTGGCAACCTGCTGTGAAGAAAGGTTTGTGCAGACTCCCTGCAAGGGCACCAAGCGCCGATACCTGGGTCCAGGATAGATTGCATAGACGTCGCGCAGGAATGGGAGCGCTGCACGGGTCCGGTAAGATCAGCCGCTGCACTCTGTTACCAGGAGCGGAGCGGAACAGTCGCAGTCTTCAGGCCAGAGCAGCTGGTCCTCTTCTGCAGCTACTCCTACAGCAAAGAGCAGAGCGGAGGGCTCGAACGGAGCGCTCCGGCAGTTCGGGTGCGCGGGGCCCGGGCAGAGCTCCATAATACACTAACCGATGGTCCGAGGCTACAAAGGTTCCAGAGGAATCCAGCTGAGGTACCTTTTGTCTTTAATCCCACAGGGGGAAGGAGGACCGCTTCAGAGCTCCTGCTGTTGTAATGGCCGTGCTCCTCGTGCGCAGGGACAAGATGGCGCTGCCGGCCGCTGTTACCCCGAGGGTTGAGATTTTCAGCCCAGAACTCGGGCTATATGGTGGTAGTGAGTAGTGATAAAGCGTTTAAACGTTGACTATCGTCATCGGCTCGATTTTCGATATTCGGCAATTATCAAGACGATTTCCGATAGTCGATAAAAAGATTATCGCCAATCACCATTAAAGTCTATGGGAGAGGAAACAACACCCATTCTTAACCCAAACAGGGCTGGAGAAGATGGAATTAATTCCACAACAGTCAAATGATACCTGCTCATCTTAGGCACCAACACTTTGGTTATAAAGCCACAGAAAAAAAAATCACACACCATTCACTATCCCCGTCTTGCACCACAGCCTGAGCTAAAAACCTGCATCCCCCCACAAATTAAAAAATGCCAGAAAGGCAGTAAAGATTAAAACCATCATTTTAAATTGAACTGGATATTGAATATCCCTGTCCTGGAATGCAGCATGAGCACCAAACCTGTATGACCCCCAGATATAAAAAGTGATGCAAAAAGGAGTCTTTTAAACACCATTTTAGTTGAACTGGACATTGACAATATCTGTCATGTACCGCAGTATGACCATTTAAAACCTGTCTGATCCCCAGATTAAAAAGTGTGGGGAAAAGGAGTCTTTAAACCACCATTTTAGTTAAACGGTCATTGACTATATCCCGTCCCTGTACACAGAATGGGGCCATTAAACCTGTCTGACCCACAGATTAAAAAGACGGCAAATCACAGCTATTCTCAATCCCCCAAATCAAAACAAAATTGCTGTATTGAAATTTAAGTGCAAGGTGCCTCTATCAACAAAGCTGGACTGGGCAAAAGTGAAAAAACACGTATCTGAAATGTATACGGATAATAAACGGTATTTTTTGCACCTAAAAATAGACCTGCGGTGACGACAAAATTGCTGTATTGAAATTTAAGTGCAAGGTGCCTCTATCAACAAAGCTGGACTGCGCCAAAGTGAAAAAACACGTATCTGAAATGTATACGGATAAAAACCGGTATTTTTTTCACCTAAACATAGACCTGCAGTGACGCCAAAATTGCTGTATTGAAATTTAAGTGTAAGGTGCCTCTATCAACAAAGCTGGACTGACCAAAAGTGAAAAAACACGTATCTAAAATGTATACTGAGGAAAAGCGGTATTTTTTGCAGCTAAAAATAGACCTGCGGTGACGACAAAATTGCTGTATTGAAATTTAAGTGCAAGGTGCCTCTATCAACAAAGCTGGACTGGGCAAAAGTGAAAAAAAAACACCTATCTGAAATGTATACGGATAATAAAAGTGGAGTTTTGCACCTAACAAATAGACCTGCAGTTACTAGAAAAGATCTGTATCCTAATATAAGTTCATGCTGCCCAACATACAACAGAAAACTGTTAATAAAAAGCCATTGCAATGTCTAAACTAAGTCTCGGCTGCACTATATCCACTATCCTTTAAAGAGCTTGCCTGTGTTCGCCCGCACCCCCACCCCCGCTCCCCCCCTGACTTTACAGGGCTAGATGCTCCTTTAAAATTTTCAGCCTAACTAGCTAAAATCTGCAAATTTCTAATCTACCTAAGTTCTAATGTTCACAGCTAAAAGTATAGCTGTCTCTGTGAACAAATAGTACAATTTCGCTGAGTTGTTTGCTGAGCTGTTTGGACAGAGGCAGAGTGCACGTCCTACTCCTATGAGATGTTGACACACACTGAAGCAGAACAGGAAGGGCTGTTCTATGTAAAACGAGGTCATGTGATTTTTCCAGCCAATCGCAACCATACACATCCCAGTCATGACGTCGCACACACAGCTCACCCTGCTCTATTCTCTAAGCTGATTTGCTGGCCGCCAAAATGACAGGAAGCGCTGAAAATGGTGCGATATTAATAGATTATGCACAGATTTTAACCTAAATTATCGCGTGATCGAAAAAATCCGATCAACATAAAAACCGTGCCATTTTCAACTTTGTCGATAATAATCGCTCAACACTAGTAGTGAGGCAATTCTGGTACCGAATTGTAGCTCTTGGTCGAAGGGATGCTAATAGACATGTTTCAGGGGTCTTTTGCTCCATTTAAAGGGCTAGTTGGGCCCAAAAACGGAGCTAATCATGAAAATTCACCCCCGTGCGACTTTTTCATATTCAAACCCCCCCCCTTAATCAACCGGGGGAAGGAGTCTAGAGGGGGGAGCCCCGGGTAATATCCCCTTTAAAAGGGGCCCGATAAAACACTTATTATACGAAACGAGGGAAATTTTCACGATTTGCCCGGGGTTAACCCCTTCTTAACCACAATGGATCTACGATTCGGGGGTGATTTCCAAGGGGCTTTCAATCCAGAGGGGGTTGATAACCAAAAACACCCCAAACCCCGCAAACCCTCTAAACACAGACACCCCGTCAAAAAAATTTTTCTTCGGGATTTTCGGTATGAACCAAGTTTTTGAACTTGGGCCCAGCCTGTGCAAGATTTTTAAATGATAACTCTCCCCCCACGGTCAGACATAGCACGGGAAAAGACGATTTTTGGGGGAAAAACCATTTTTCAGAAAAATTGGGGGGGCCCAGACAAGCACTACCTGATTGTTAATGGCAAATTCAACCAAGGGTAAAAAATTTCCCCATCTCCCTGCTCTCAGCAAAAAATGGAGTTTTTGTGTTACCATTTTTTTTTCCCTCTCATCTCCCATTAGTCTCGGGGTGGAAGGCAGGGGGGAAAGGACAGGGTGACCCCCGACCTTGAAAAGGGGCTCCCCAAAAATCAAAAACAAAACTGAACCCCCTGTTCGAAACAAATTTCCCGGGGAAAAACCATGCAATTTGACAAGTGTTTGTAAAATTTTCAGCCAGTTTTTTGGACACGGCAACCCCTTAAACGGAACAAAGGGCCTTTTTACTGAACCAGTCAACACCACCCAAAAACCCATTTTGCCCTCTAAAGGAGGAACTCCTCTAAATCTTTTGGAGATGTGGGTCCACGACTTTGGGGGTACAGGTAGGGGGAAAAAGTTCCCCAGGAGGACGAGTTCTGGGAACCTTTGCCCAGCGCGACTTCAAAAGATCCACATGGGCCCCTCAACATCTCGAGGCAATAACGGCCACCAGTTTTTTCGAAAATAATTTTTTTGTGCCAACACTCCAGGGGGCCCAGATAACCAGAATCATGAAATTTTTTTTAAAACTCGTAGCTGAAACTCAGGGGGGACAAAGCCCTTGAAATAGGACGTTGAGGTCTCTATCCGGGGTGGGATAGGGGGACTTAACCTCATGCTAATGGGGAAACGCGAGACACATTTTCCTTGGGAAATATAGGGTCGGACCTCCTGAGATGGTGACGGGCACAGAACTTCAGATAGAGCATCACCCTTCACATTTTTCAACCCGGTCTGTAAGAAACAACAAAGTTAAAAACGCGTAAAAAATAATCCCCACGCCTGAGGGGGTTTTAAACCCTTTAGCACTCTCATAAAGGAAGATTCTTATGATCAGAAGGACTGGACCTGATCTGGGCCCCCTCGAGGAAGTGGCCCCTTTCCTCGAAGGCCCATTAATACCAACAACTCCCTTTCCCAACATCAAAATTCCTTTCACGAGGAAAATTTACGGAAAAAAGGCAAAAGGGGTGAAGGGTTTAGTCATATACGGCCCCCTGAGCAAGACCCCCCCTGCACCATACTCGGAAGCATAAACCAAACAAAAAAGGGTTTTGCTGTGTCTGCTTAAAAAAAAACACAGAGTGATACAAAAAAATGCTTAAGTTTCTCAAATGCATCTAGGCCTCAGGTTGCCAATTTAAAGAATTCCCCCCCTTCTTATCATATCAGAAAAAAGGCCAAATTTAAAGACAGAAAAATAGAATAAATTTACGATAGTAGTTCACAAACCCTAGGAACCACTGCAGGGCCTTCAGAGATGAAGGGGGCCCCAATCGAGAAGGCCTAAATTTTTACGGGGGTCCAAAAGAAATGAGTTGGGAGTCAGGATGTACCAAAAAAAATGTACCTCCTGCCCCCCGAAAACACATTTTTCAAGCCTAAAAACAAACTATTTTCCTTCGGTTTGCAATTGTTTAAGGTGGGCGACCACCCTTTGAATAGATTAAAATTCACCCCGGGAAAAACGACCATACAACACAATGGTTCAGGGGAAAATATCATAACCAATTCTGGAAACCCCGGACATTACACAACCCAAAAAGCTCACCAGATACCAAATGATTTCAGGAGTGAAACCGGTTTTCCAATCATCCATTTTTCAATACGATGGGTTTTTGGCCCCCCCTTAGGCCAACTGGAAAACCACTTTGCCCCTGGATTTGATTTAACAAATCAGGGGTCAAGGGTAATGGAATTTAAATTTTTTAAAAGTTATTTTATTCAGTTCACATAACTATCAGGACGGAGGCCTCCACCTTTTTTCCTACAAAGAAAAACCCCGCACCCCTGGGAGACATCGAAGGTCAATATGCCCCCCTTTTGAAGCTTTCTCAAAATATTGTTTCATTGCTATCTCCTTTGTACCGACAGATTATATTCCCCTCCTTGGGGAAAACCCCACTCCGGGGAATAGGTCAATGGCACACTCGTAAGATCTATGAGGGGGTATATCTCCAAAAGTTTCTGAAAAAAAACCCACAGCAAAAATCACGGATAAAAACAAATCTGCTCCACCTCATATTCCCAGTTTGGTAGAAGACATCTGTCAACACACCGTTGTCCCCACGACTAATTTACCGAATTCCCCTCAAAACCCCGGGATGTTTCTGAACCAGGCAGCCCCAACACCACATCAGCGGGGAGTCCCTCCAAGATAAATAGAATACACTTTTCAGTATGTATGGAACGACCCCCATCTCCACCAGGATACAATGTTTGGGTTGTGCCCCCAGTAGTGTAGTGGGGTCAATACCCAATCCGCAAGAATTCAGATAGCGGTCTCCAAGGTAGCCTAGACGTTCGACAAAAATCTCAACAAAATTAGAACTATCCAGAATCCACAAAGCACTCCCGAACCGACAGCGCAAGTTTGAAATTTAAAATGACAGCAGCAACTTTTTGGGAAAAAAGAAAATACCTGCTGCCTAGATGATCTTCCTGCTGACCACCAGGGGCGTCGTTTTTTTGACCTGGTTTCTTTTGGAGCACTTGAATGCCAAATCCATCTTCCACGTAAAGGACAAACCCCGGGGTGCGACGAGTATCCCAAGGTCACAGCAGATCGCGGGAAAAACCCCCATTCATGGGCTCTTTGGGTTTAAATCAGAAACAACGGGTTTAGAGGTGACCATGTGTGGCCACTGGAAGGAAAACCCTTTTTCCCGATGTCTCTCCCTAAAACGTCTGAAAATACCAAGGGAGGGTAAGCCACCAATAAGTCCTTCACATGGGCACTAACCCTAATCTAAACGGGAACTGAGAGCTGGGGCGGTTCCCCCCCAGACGGGGAAAACCCCCACGACAAATTCAGAGCAAAACTCCTCCATCTTTTTTCCCTGCCTCAAGGGGTGAGCCCATCCGGGGTAATCAAAAAGTACCCCAAGGCGGCAAAGAAAACCGTCCACAAAGACATTTTTGGCGAATCGGGGGAAAAAGAAAAAGCCCCCTCCTGGGGGAGACCCTGAAGTAGGGGCAAAACCATTCCACTTTTGCCCCATTTTCCCCGTGCATGGGGGGAGCCAAAAAAAAGGGGACCAACTCAAATGCTAAAAAGGCCTTTCTGTTGCCTGATAACCCGTCAGTCAAATGGGTAGGGGCCCACAGGGGGGAAGGGGGAGGGCTCTCTGCCTTTGGGGGAGATTCCTGCTGTTCTACCCTCAGCGCCAGATCCTGGACTACCTGGGGAAGCCCCCATCTGCTCTAACCGAGCTGCATTTGGGTTCATAGTGAGGGTAAGCAGTAAAGGTTTCGGGCCCGTGATAAAGTACGTCAAGGGAGGACAGGGACCCTGACTGGAACCCACCACGCCCTGCCTACTTAAAGGCGCCCTAGGGGGGCACTGGGAATTGGGGCATCCCGCGCGCTAAAAATGCTGGGGGCCCCAGGAGGGGGAATAGTCAGACATCCGGGTCAAACCAAAATGGGGGCGTCAAAGCCACAAACAGAACCAAGGGAAAAAAAGTAAACAAGCTGGGGTCAGAAGTCAAACGGGAGCGAGGTACCCAATCAGAAGACAAGCCGGGGTCAGGAGAAAAAGGGCCGAGGTGGGTATACAGGTAAGAGAAAAACAAAAAATTTTAAAGGGAATGGGCAGTCGGAAAATATCCCAGGCGCAGCACTCACTAGAAAGGGGTTTTTTAAATGTGATCCCCAGTCCCCCCCTGTAGCTGTTGGAGGGGCTTTCCGGGTCCCCCCCATTGGCGGGGTGACATCCCCCCCTGTGGAGTGGGGGGCCTTGTCACTTACAGAGCTGCCAGCGCATGTGTATCAGGGGGGATCTAAATTCACGCTGCAACCGTTGACCCCTCACCCCCGAGCGCAGGCCCACCCCGGGACATACCCCCCCCTTTTTGGAGGGGGCCCCCAAACCCTTCCCGGCTGGGTTTGTCGGTGAGAATATGGAATTCCCTCACCAGTCATCACATGGTGGATTTCGGGAAACCAATTTCTTCCCAGGCCCCATCCCCCCTTCCAAATGGCCCAGGATTTTTATATATTATAAAATTTTTTTGTAAGGGATTAGGTACGGGTTTTGGTTTTTCCCGGGGAAACGCCCACATTCAGCAGGTAAAGAAGTCCAAATGACCGCAGCCAGTTTTATTGTCAGCATGTGGTACATAAAAAGCAAAATAAACAAAGCAAATCCTATGCCTGTCCAGCTCTAACTAGACAGAAGGATTTATCTCTATCTCAGTCCCCACCCTAAAACCGTCCCCAAAAAACATAACAGTATTTTCATCCCACAAGAAGTGCCCCCGGTTTAGATTTTGCCCCTGTTCCCGGCTGAGGAGAGTGGTCTGCACTCGGCCTTTATAAGGGGGACACACCTAGGTTTAATTAAAGCCTAAGACTCGGATGTATGTGGAGTGGGGGGCCCCCTCGCTCTCCCCACTCCAGCAAACCCGCTCTTTCAAAAAGGGTCTTACATAAACCAACAATAGAGATCTTAATCTAACCTTCTTTTTTCGGTTTCTTTACCCGCAGACTTTTGGGGAAACTTGGGCAAATTACAACCCCCCTTTTACCAGTCCAGACACTTGTAAAAGTTTGTTTTATATATTATATATATATATATATATATATATATATTTATATATATATTTTTATTTCTTGTATGCCTGTAGAAATAGCGATACATTTTTCAGGGGTAACTGGTATATTTGATGGTGGGTTTTGAGAGAACTAGTCCCTTCTTTAGAAGGGGGGCTAGTTTTTCGAAAGCTCACCACAAATATACCATTAGCCTGAAAAAGGATCCCTGATTTCTTCACCTTTTACTACTTTCTATGGTAAAACGGTACAAATTATATCTATGTATGACTGTGATCCACCACAGCGGTAACAGCAAATCCCCATTTTAACTCTGATTTCTGTGGGGAATGTAGCATCCCACGCTTTCTTGTACACTGGATGCCTGTAAGCATCCAAAAAAAAGGGGGAAAAGTACATCCCCCCTGCAATTTTTTTTTTTTAAACATGGAAAAACCCTGTGCCTGCTTTAGGGGGGTGGCATAAACCCCGCCCTAGTGATGTCGGGAAGCGTTCCCTGATGCTTTATCCCCGCACCAAAGAGTGGAGCCTAGGGACATTTTTCTGACTGCTGGGATAATCTAAAAGGTCATAAAGCCTTCAGGGAATCAAACAATGCAAATCTGACTAGATTTAAAAAAATCTATTTGCAAATGTATCTAAAAGTCATCACCTCCTATAAAAGAGTTTAAAAAGTACACATAATGAAGGCACCTAAACTCTAGCATCTGCATGGTGAGTCACTATTACACATAGTTATCACTGTTGTTTCCACATTTATGTTAATACTTCCACCCCCACCTGTACTTGAATGATTACATTTCCCGTCAGCACCCTTTTTTAATGTGTGATGAGTCATAAAAGGGGCCCGATCTCTCTTGCCCGGCACACCCATACAGGGGGGGTTTTTTTTGAGTGACCTAGTTCAAAGCCACCCCGAGTGATGACAAAAATCCATTTAAAGGGAAACAAAATATATGATCAATGGAGTCAATGGTTTTTAGGGGAAATGGAGAAGGGACAAAAGGGCTCTCTGTCTGGTTTTGCAAAGCAAAACGGTAAAAAAATTTTTTGTATTTAATTAGAAATCAATATAATTTTAAATTTTTCCAGAGAACAATTTAAATAAACCCCTTACATCGTGTTTTTTCAATAATCACAATGTGCAAAAGCCTGTGAAGTTATGTACTTTTATAGTAAAAAATTAACAACTAAAAAAAC
>JAODAL010072043.1:0-15279 GCA_025379985.1 Phyllomedusa bahiana
GGTCGTCAAATGGCGGGAAAGGAAAAAGGGGTAGGATTGGTTTTCTGTGGTGCGGTTTGGGACCCCCCGGGCAAAAAAAGGGGGAGGCCCGAAAGCGGAGGGGATTTCCCCGACAAGACTCGAAAGACAAAGGGCATCTGGGGGAAAACCTTGGGGGGGAGGAGGAAAGGGGGAGGCGGAGACCAAAAGGTTTTGACAGGGTTTGGGGCCCGGCGCGGTTCGGCCTTTTTTGGGCCAAGGGGTTCCCTCCATTTCAACCCCATCATTCGCTGCAAAGTGACTAGACATGTTTTTGGGGGGTGCTTTAAACCCCTTTAAGGGTTCTTGCCTCAAATTTTTTGCGTTTTAAAAGGCCCAAAAGGGGGCATATACATCGCTGGTGAATCAAAGGGCCCTTTCTCAAAAAGGCCCAGGCTTGAGAGGTCCTGGACCTTTTTATGGCATAAGCGAGGAGCGGGGTTTTCCCTGACCGTGGCTACGGAATCAATCAGCGGGCCCTCTGCGCCCAGCCCTCTCCCTTTTTGTGGGGGGGACCCATATTGGGCACTACCCCATCCCCTCTTCCTCCTCGTCCACTGATAAAACCTCGCAAGCAAAATTTTGGG
The DNA here is from genome assembly GCA_025379985.1 of Phyllomedusa bahiana. Taxonomy (NCBI): domain Eukaryota; kingdom Metazoa; phylum Chordata; class Amphibia; order Anura; family Hylidae; genus Phyllomedusa; species Phyllomedusa bahiana. The sequence continues at coordinate 606 of JAODAL010072043.1, forward strand.
GGAAAAAGACCAGGGTGGAACCGCCAAAGGCGTCATCAAACACATCAACAACACAGGGGACTTTTTGGGCGCCTGACTTTCTGCATCCAGAAAACGCGGGGTAACCCAACCCAAAGGGGGACTTTCACGGGCGTTGCCGACCCCACCGGGTTTTTTGCCGATTGAAACCGGGTTCCTTTACCTCCTTTGGGTGGGATCAGTAAAAAAAAAAAAAGGGCGTTTAGAGCAGAAATAAATTTATCCTCTTTATCTTTTTAAAATGCCTTCTGACCCCAACCGCAAAATTTTTCCCTCAAAGAGGTCTTCCCGACAATGGGTTATCCACAGTGGGGAGTAAAAAACGAGTTTTACATTTGGGTGCTTCATGTTGGGGCGGATGCGAAAGAAGCTGATGACGAAAAATTTGGGGGCCCCTGACTGGGGAAAGGGCGAGGAGGTAAGACGCTGTACAGGTGCTTAACCCTTTAAAGGGAAAAGATTTGGGGACGATTTTCGTTACTTTTAATTTTACAGGCCCTGACCCTCGATCAGGCCTGACGGTCCTTCAATGAGGGGTTCCGTGGCATGCGTTTGTCGCCACACTGGAAGGAGCCCTTCTCTTGTACCTCTACCTTTCCCGTGCTAAACCCCCCCTTTGCTTTGCTTACCACTTTCATTTCCCCCTCCATTTCAAAAAAATATAAAAATTTGAGAAAGGGATGGAATAGTTTTGGGGAAATCTCTAATTAAAAGAAAGGGAAATCACAGCTATTCCAAATTCCCCCTAATCAAAACAAAAAATTTCTGGATTTAAAATTTTAAATGCAAGGGGTTATCAAAAAAATCTGGACTGGGGGAAAAGTCCCCCAAAAAAAACGTATCCGTTTTGTTTTGGTAAATAAACGGTATTTTTTTTTTCACCTTTCAATTTTACCTTTTGAATATAGAATACTGTTTTAAGATTTAAAGGGGATGCTGCGTCAATTAAAAAATGCCGGGGGTGCAAAAGTCAAAAAAAAAAGTAACGTTATTTTTTGGGATAATAAACGGGATTTTTTTCACCTTTCAATTCACCTGGGGGTGAATATAGAAATTTCTTTTTTAAGATTTACTAGATGCTGGGGTCAAATGAACAGTCTGGGGGCGCAAAAAATCCAAAAAAAAACTTTCTGTTTTTTTTTTTGATATAATAAACGGTATTTTTTTGCACCTTCAATTTACCTGTTTGGGGAAAAAGAATTGCTGTTTTAAGATTTACTTTGATCCCCCCCGCGTCAATGGCAGGGGCTGGGGGCGCAAAAATCAAAAAAAAACGTAACTGTTTTTGTTTTTTATATAATAAAAAGGGATTTTTTGCAAACCCTTTTAATTCCCCCCTGTGGTGAATATAGAAAATTTCTGTTTTAAAAATTTACTAGATGCTGCGTCAAAGAACAGTCTGGGTCGCAAAAGTCCAAAAAAAAAAACGTAACTTTTTTAAGTTTTTATATAAAAAAACGGGATTTTTTTTGCACCTTTCAATTCCACCTGTGGTGAAATTTTAGAATTGCTGTTTTTAAAAATTTACGAAAATGCTGCGTCAATGGGAAAAGTGCTGGGCGCAAAAGTCAAAAAAACCCCTAACTGTTATTTTTTTGATATAATTAAAAAGGGATTTTTTTCACCTTTTAATTCACCTGGGTGAATATTGAAAATTGCTGTTTTAAAAATTTACATAGATGCCCCGCGTTTAATTAACCGTGCGGGTTCGCAAAAGTCAAAAAACACGTAACTGTTTTTTTTTGAAAAAAATAAACGGTATTTTTTGCACCTTTCAATTCACCTGTGGGGAAAAAAAAATTGCTGTTTTTTAAAATTTTCTAGATGCTTTCTCAAAAAACAATGCAGGGGGGTTTCAAAAGTCAAAAAACCCCTATCTGTTATGATTTGTTATAATAAACGGGATTTTTTTTCACCTTTCCCAAATTTACCCCGTGGGGAATATAGAAATTGGGAGGTTTTTTAAAATTTTCTTTGATTCTGCCCTCAAAGAACAGGCTGGGGGCGCAAAAGCCAAAAAAAACGTAACTGTTTTTTTTTGTAAAAAATTTTTTCACTTTTCCCCGGTTTTTTTTTGGGAACTTTTTAATTCCCCCTTGGGGAATATAAATTGCTGGGTTTTAAAGGGTTTTTCAAAAGCTGCGTCAATGGGAAAATTTCTGGGTGTGCAAAAATCAAAAAACACTTTAAATGTTTTAAGTTTGAAAAATAAACGGGGATTTTATTTCTCCTTTTAATTCACCTGTGGGGAATATAGAAATTGGGGTTTTAAGATTTACGTAGATGCGCTCAAAGAACAGTGCTGGGGGGGTTGGCAAAAATAAAAAACCCCAAAATGTTTTTTTTTTTGATATAATAAACGGGATTTTTTTTTCACCTTTTTAATTCACCTGTGGTGAAATATTATTGCTGTTTTTAAAAATTTAAATAAAACGCGTCAATGAACCGTGCGGGGGCGCAAAAGTCAAAAAACACGTAACTGTTATGTTTGAATTTAAAAAAAGGTAAATTTTTTGCACCTTTCCCAAATTTACCTGTGGTGAATTAAAGAATTTCTGTTTTTTAAAATTTACTAGATTCTTCGTCAAAAACAGTTTCTGGGTGCGCAAAAGTCAAAAAAAAATGTAAATGTTATGTTTTGATATTAAAAAACGGTAATTTTTTTTCACCCTTTTAATTCACCTGGTGAATATAGAATTGGGGTTTTAAGTTTTTCGTGATGCGCGTCAAAGAACAGTGCTGGTGCGCAAAAGTAAAAAAAAACCCTAACGTTATGTTTTGAAAAAAAAAACGGGATTTTTTGCACCTTTCAATTCACCCCTTTGGGGAATATAAATTGCTGTTTTTAAATTTACGTAGATGCTGCGCCAAAAGAACAAATCCCGGGTTTGCAAAAATCAAAAAACCCCGAAACTGTTTTGTTTTGATATAATAAACGGGAATTTTTTTTCACCCTTTTAAATTTACCTGTGGTGAAAAAAAATTTCTGTTTTAAGATTTACAGATCTGGGGTCAATGAACAGTGGCCCGGGGGCGCAAAAGTTTAAAAAAACCCCCCGTAACTTTTTATGTTTTTAATAATAAAACGGTATTTTTTGCACCTTTTAATTCACCTTTTGGTGAATATAGAAATTTCTGTTTTAAGATTTTCGTGATGCTTGGGGTCAAAGAACAGTGAGGGGGTGCAAAAGGGCAAAAAAACACTAACTTATGTTTTTGAAAAATAAAAAAAAAACGGTATTTTTTTTCACCTTTTTAATTCCCTTTTGTAATATAGGGAATTTCTTTTTTAAGATTTTCGTAGATTTTCGCGTCAATGAAAGGCGGGTGCGGGAAAAGTCAAAAAAAAACGTAACCCGGTTTTTGTTTTGGGTATAAAAAAACGGGATTTTTTTTCACCCTTTTTAATTCACCTGTGGGGAATATAGAATTGCTGTTTTAAGATTTCGTAATGCTGCGTCAATGAACAGTGCTGGGGCGCAAAAGGGCAAAAACACGGGAACTGTTTTTGTTTTGAAAAATAATAAAATTTTTTTGCACCTTTCAATTCCAAACCCTTTTTTTAATATAAATTGCTTTTTTAAATTTACGTAGATTCTGCGGGCAAAGAACAGTGCTGGGTGTGCAAAAATAAAAAACCCGTAACTGTTATGTTTTTTATATTAAAAAACGGGGATTTTTTGGGACCCTTTTAATTTACCTGTGGGGAATAAAAGAAAATTTCGTTTTTTAAATTTTTCGTAATCTTTTCGCCCAAAGAACAGTGCTGGGTGCGCAAAAGTCAAAAAACACGTAACTGTGGGTGTTTTTTTTACGATACCCTTTAAATTTTTGGGGAACAAACAACCTGGCTGACACAAGATTTTCTGGATTTTTAATTTTTAAATTCAAGGTGGATATAACAACAGTCAAGGGGTAATTTGGGAAAAAATTTAACACCAATCTGAAATTTATACGATAATAAAAGTGGAGTTTTTTCAGCTAACAAAGAGACCCCCGCAGTTACTAGAAAAATGTTTATTTCCCAAAATAAGTTTTAGGCTGCCCCAAAATCCAGGGAAATTTTTTTCAAAAGGGAAACTGTTAATAAAAAAAGATATTTCCAAATCCAAAGTCCCACACTAAGCCTTTTGGTGAACTTTAAAAAAGTGTTTTTTATAGATTAAACTTTTTCTGTGTTCGCCCGCCCGGGCCCCCCCCCCCCCCCCCCCCCCCCACCGGGCCCTGAATTACCCGCGGTAGGGGCTGCTTTTAAAAAATTTTCTAGCTAACACATAAAATCTTCCAAAACTTTTAAAACTAACTAAATTGGAAGGGTTTACACTAATAGTAAAAGGTTTCTCTGTGCAGAAAAAGGGCTAATTTTCCCGGGGTTTGGCCCAGAAGGGGGCGCAGGTCCTATCCCTATGAGACGCCAGAAAACACGAGGCTGAAACAGGGCAAAACCCTTTTTATGTAAAACGAGGTCATGTGATTTTTTTCCAGCAAATCGCAAACCCTACACATCCCCGTCAGACTCGCACACACATCTCACCCGCCTATTCTGTAATCTATTGCGGGTCGCCAAAATTCAGGAACGCCGAAAAAGGCGGATCAAAATAGATGATCACAGATTTTAACCTTAATTATCGCATGATCTGGAAATTTCGATCACCATAAAAACCTTTTCCGATTTCAACTTTGCAAAAAATCGCTCAACACTAATATGGGCTATCGGATATCGCATGATAATTGATGATATCGACTATCGATCCGATGGCGTAGTTGAAGAACGCTCATCCCTAAATGACTGTACTTGGTTTGGATTAGGGGAGATGCAGGGGCCACATTTTTTGATCTTGAAACTTTATTACTTTTTTGGAAACCAACCTTTTTTTTTTCCTAAAGAAAAGGCCCATTTTAAGCTATGCTATCCGCTACATATCAAAATCGAAGATGCCAAGAACCTCTTGGACCCAAACCGGAGGGTTGCGCATTCCAAAGAACTGGGGCAGCACATCAAAAGTCTTGGAGGTGAGCCGGGGGAGGGTTTTTAATATGGCATTCAATAAAGATCACCCTGGTGGGTTTTTAAAGAAAGAGGGGGAGTATAGGGGATGCCACACTGTAGAGAGCTTTTTAGGGTGAGAGTAATTAGTTTACGTTGTTGTCTGTACTAAATGGGCAATCAGTACAGTGACTGACACAGGGTGGAGGCATCAGTATTGCGGCTGGAAGAAAGATGAGCCTAGCTGCGGCATTTATAATAGACAAAAGGTCGGAGAGTTTACAAACCGAGAAACTAAAAAGCAAGGAGTTACAGTAGTCAAGACGAGAAAATATAAGGGCACAATAATTACCACAAATACCACAAAGAGGAGGTGTAGGTAATGATTCTCGGATCATGCTTTGCCTTTTATGCTTCTTTTAGGGAACATGAGTAAGTCCAATAGTAAAGTCACTGTCACGTACCCGGACATAGAAGTGGATCCACGGGACCACTGCAAGCGATGGTGTAAGCCACGCCAGGGAACGAAATCTAAGTAGGTCCCGGTTTTCACCCAGAGCCGCCCCCAAACGGGATGGACTTGCTGCGGCGGGAGTCAAACCAGGTCGTTACCCCTGACGTGACTTGCTTGCGGTGGAAGCCAAGGTATAGCGGATGCAGAATCGTCAGGCAGGCTCGTAGTCGGGACAGGCAGAAGGTCAGGGCAGGCGGCACAGGTTCGTGGTCGTGGCCAGGCACAAGGTCAGGGCAGGCGGCAAGATGCTTGTCGAGAACGAAGCTAATGGTACGGTACATGATAAGTCAGAACAAGGCTTGTAACGCTTTCTCTATAGCTGAAATGGCACTAAAAAATCCGGCAACAGCCTCAGGAAGGGGCAGGCCTTAAATAAGGGCAGTGACCGGCAATAGCCAATTACCGGTGCACTGGCCCTTAAATCTCGCGTGCCGGCGCTCGCGGCGCCTTAGTTTGTCGGGGACGCGCGCGCCGGGAGGCGAGACCACAACAGGAGCAGGGCCCGGGTAAGTAAGAGGGACGCGGGCCGGCCGGTGACGGCGCCCACCGCCCGACATGCAGGCGGCGGTGCCGCTCGTGCGGCGACCATGGGTGTGCCCGCAACCCGGGACGGGGTTCGCGGGCCCACCCGTGACAGTCACTTTACATAGAGCTAGGATTATCTAAGATTATAATCACATGCTCGTCATCAGGCTTGTTGGTGCTTAGACCCTGCATTCCCAGTCAGAGCGTCAGTGTCATGATGAAGGTTCCCACAGAAATCCCGCAAATACAGCTAATTAAGGCCATGTTCACACGGCTTAATTGCGGGGCGTAATTACGCCCCGCAATTACGCCATGTGGACGGGGGCGGGGTGGGGCGGGAGCGGGGGGGCCGGCACCTCGCCGGCCCATAGACTGTCATTACTAGCGGCGTGTATACGCCACTAGTAAATTACATGTCACTTATTTCCCACTTCGGCGGATTCTCCGAGCGGGGAGAGGAGATGTAATCCATAGTTCTCTATGAGAACTGTGGATTACCGTAATGACTGGGCCGTATTTCAGCCCGTAATTCGCGCAGTACGCGGCGATTTACGTGCTGAAATTCGTGCCCAAATAAGCCGTGTGAACATGGCCTAAGAAGTAAAAGAGATGGCCAAGCCAGAGCCGCCATGTATAGAAGCTTACCATGGAGAAGATGGTTAAAATTTTCTCTGTGTATACTCCTGGCTATTTATATTTTGTTAAATCAATTTATTATTTCTGATTTTGATTTTATAGTTATTCCTGTTTTCTTTCTCATTGTTTATGATTACCAATTTTATTAAGTAGAATTTGTATGATTTGTTTTTCAATAAAGATTTATGAATTATTATTATTATTATTGTTTCCCTCATGATTATTGCATGTATCTATAGTACCAGGAGTTCTCTGATTTTATCAGTGGAACCAGATAGCAAACATAGATGGGGGATACAATAAGGCAACAGGATAACAGAGAGGGCAATACATGAAAGGAATGCTTTGTATGTAATGCTACACACAGAAATTAAAGGCAATCAATGGCAATAAGACTGGGGTCCAACAGAGGTGACATATGGCAAAGACACAATAAAACTGATACCTAGCAATTGTGTTGGACTTTTAAGTTCAACAGAGGTGGCACATACCAAAAACGCAATACAAGAGGTGGCACATACCTGTGAAAGGAAAATAAGATGGACAGATTGTAAAAGAGATTCTGGCTGTGACGGATGAGTGGGTAAAGCGGGTAAGGGACCCACTGGACCACTGCCGGGCTTGCTCCGAGGGGGGCATGACTAAGCAGCCATCGGGCATCTTCACAGAGCCTTTGATGGTAAGGATGGCTTACCCCAACAGCCGGAAGATGACACCACAGACCAAGGTCACGTAAGCAAGAAGTGACAACATTTATCCCCACAAGAGCAGATAGATACTGCTTGGTCACATCTGGCTTGGCATTTTGCCCAGCTAGCTTGGTGTATACTTGGTTTACACATTATGATCGCTGATAGACTACCGATTGAAAGAATCCAATAGTAAACTTAGTCTCTTTATATATTCACCTGCTGGTAATATTAATTCACGAACAACTGTATTGTCTTTGAAATATTTGATGTATCTGCTTTTAGCAATCTACCATCAAATATACCAGAACTTGAGGTCACTACATTTGTAATGGCATAACTTACTATTTAAATTATTAATACTTGAATTGAATTTATTATTCATGAAAGAATTCTCCATTTGTACCATTTACAAGTTTACAGACATTGGCATTCAATTTTTAAAGTCGTTTAGGAGTAATTTCAATCTAAGACTTCTGTAGGTGAGTTTGACTTGTACAGCAATTTTTCAGAGCTTTAAAACTCCTTAAATGAGCTCATCAAGTTAAGCTCATTAAATGAAAGTTCAATAGGGCTGAGACAGTACTCCAGCTCGCAATTTTCTTCACGAAATGCTACTGATCATTGTCTTTTTAAGCAATGTTATTTTTCAGCAATCAAACACAGGCATAACGTTGTGAACAAGTAATCTTTATGGTTCATTATCACTTTTGCTCAGTGGTTTTCGATATGTATTATTTGCTCTGCTTTGCTAAGGCTAGTGGCATGCCTGAAAGTTCTGGATGATCCATTTTTGAATAGATCCCAATGAATCCTGGTAGATTGGATCTAAATATAAGCATACATGCCAACTCTCCCGTTTTTGGCGGGGGGGTCCCGCTATTTGGGGTCCCCTCCCGCCCTCCCGGGGGAGTTGGCATTCCTCCGCCGCCTGCAGGCGGCGGGGGTCCTTTAAATTACCGCGCGCAAGAGTAGCGCTGTGCGCTACTCTTGCGCCGCGACCCTCCTACAGGCGGGTGAAGCGGGCCGCAGCGGCCGCTCACCCGCCCGCGGTCTCACTGTGGCGGGAGGAGGCAGGAGGGTTCGCTCCCTCCTCCCTCCCCCCCTGTATGTACGGCGCCGGTGTGTCGCCGCACATACATTTCCCAGCGGCGCAGGGGAAGTGACGCCGGCGCAGGGAGTGACGCGCGGCTGCTCTCACTTCCCCCGGCGCCGCTGAGGAGATCGGTCGGGAGCGGCCGTGCTGCAGGAGCTTGGTGAGGTGAGTGTGATTTTATTATTTTAATTTTTATTACTTTAGGGGGCTCTACCTGGCAAACAAGAGGCAACTACCTGGCAACAATGGGGGCATCACCTGGCAACAATGGGGGCACACCTGGCAACAAAGGGGGCACAAACCTGGCTAACAGATGGGGCACTACCTGGCTAACAGAGTGGTGGCACTACCTGGCTAACAGAGGGGCACCACCTGGCAACAGAGGGGCACTACCTGGCAACAATGGGGGCACTACCTGGCAACAAAGGGGGCACACCTGGCCTAACAGATGGGGGCACAACTGGCTAACAGAGGGGGCACTACCGGCAACAAGGGGGCACTACCTGGCAACAAGGGGGGACTACCTGGCAACAAAGGGGGCACTACCTGGCAACAAGGGGGCACTAATCCTGAGCTAACATATGGGGGCACTACCTGGCTAACAGATGGGGGCAACTCCCTGGCTAACAGAGGGGCACAAACCTGGCAACAATGGGGCACTACCGGGCTAACAGAATGGGGGCACTACCTGGCTAACAGATCGGGCACTACCTTGGCAACAGAGGGGCACTACCTGGCTAACAGATGGGGGCACACCTGGCTAACAAGGGGGGCACACCTGGCTAACAGAGGGGGCACTACCGGGCCCAAACAATGGGGGCACTACCTGGCAAACAATGGGGGCACAAACCTGGCAACAATGGGGCACTCCCTGGCAACCAATGGGGCACTACCTGGCTACGAATGCGGTCATCTACCTGGCAACCAATGGGGGAACTACCTGGCTAACAGATGGGGCACTACCTGGCTAACAATGGGGGCACTACTGGCTAACGATGGGGCATTTACTTGGCAAAACAGATGGGGCACTACCTGGCTAACAGATGGGGCACTACCTGGCTAACAGATGGGGGCACTACGGGCTAACAGATGGGGGCACTACCTGGCTAACAGATGGGGGCACTACCTGGCTAAAAGATGGGGCACTACCTGGCAAACAATGGGGGCACTACTGGCAACAATGGGGGCACTACCTGGCAACCAAGGGGGCACTACCTGGCAACAATGGGGGCACTACCTGGCTAACAGATGGGGCACTACCTGGCTAACAATGGGGGCACTACATGGCTAACAATGGGGGCACCTACCGGGCTAACAAAGGGGGGCATCTCCCTGGCTACAAATTTGGCTCTACCGGGCTACAGAGGGGGGCATCTACTTGGCTACAAGGGGGCATCTACCAGCCTGTAAGGGGCACTACCTGGTTATGGGAGGCTACTACCTGGCTATAAGGGCATCTACCTGGCTTTCTTCCAAAGCCGTTATGCAGTTAGGTGGAGTGGGTGTGGCTTTTTTGAAGGGGTGGCATACCGACAAGATGGGCGTGTCCAGCAAATTTTTGCCGCGGCGCGCTACGCGCGCCGCCCACTACAGTCTCCTACTTTTTCACTTTCAAAAGTTGGCAACTATGAATATAAGGGTTATTCTGATTTTGTCAGCAAGTATAGAGATGCAGGCTGAGCCATTCTAACCACAAACATACCAGATGCTCCATAGACAGAAAGGCAGTAATATGAAGCAGTCTTTTCCTTTTCACTGCCATGGGCTTGTGGACACTTTGCACATTTTGTAGTCAGGAAATTTTCACACTTTTAATCAACACAAAGGGGTACATGTATAAACCTGGCTCTGACTCACCAGTTCTACCTCTGTTTTTCATAGTGTACGATCCAACACTATGTATGAAAGTGTCTCACAGCACTTTGGAATTGTATCGTTTTCTACACCAAAAGTAGTCTCAGCCATGCCACTTTGAAACTAGTGTGGATTTATTCGACAGTTTTGCGCCAAACTTTGGCGCATTTTTTACGTATTTTTGTTGCATAGTACTAATCTGGTGAGACCTGACCCTGCTTCTTTGCCGCATTTAAAAGCATTGTTTCTGCTACAGTTTGCGCAAAGTTTTGGCGTATGACGATTCATACATTTATAAAACAGGGATCATTTGGCTCATAGTACGCCCAAAAAAATGCCGCAGCCCTGTTCATACATTTGTGCCCAAAAGCCTTAAATCAGTTAATACCAAAATTATACTTAATCCACATGCCCATATATTTTCTAAAAGTAGATACCTGACACACTGTGAAAATGCCATCCAGCATTTTATACAGAAAGGCATCTTCATGCAATTTTACATCAAAGTATAATTTTTTTGCAATTGCTACGGCTACTTTGGCTTAATGCAGGCAAATTAATTGGTGGCTAAGAGTCTGACCCAAGCAGAAATTATAATTTCTAAAATATAAAAGTTCAATGTGTTCAGAGATCATATCATGCTTTTGCTTTTGTCTATATACATATACCTTCAAAATTTTAAAAAGTAACAATTTCCAAATTGCAAATATTACATACCTTTTAAAGTGAGTGTACCCCTAAATCTTCCTAAAAAATTCCTGAAAGCAAACAAGCTGCCAATTGCAGTTTTCTTGACTGTTGACAACCCTGTCCACCTCCACATAACTTGCTATCGGGCAGGAATTTTGGTGTAGGAAAATAGAGAAAAATCCGGGAAGAGCTGGGGATGAAGTCATTTAACAAGGAGAGGATGAGTGAGGAATCAGACCAATAAAAGAGGGAAATTAGAGCATAACCAATAGCGAAAGACGGAAAACAGGTGAGACCTACTGTCAGACCAAAGTTCAGACTGGAGAGAAAGAAAGGCTTGTAGAGACGACATGTGGACAGAGAGGGAGCCCACCAATGAAGACTGAGCCATAGGCCCCACCATAATCATTTAGACCTAGAGAGAGAAAAAGTACCTCCTGGCACCGCAACATCAGTTAATTCAATTCCTCTTGTTAACACATAGGGCTACATGAATGATTTTTTGCGTATAGACACCAATTTTCCTGCTCATTATAATAGGGTAGAATGCACCTGATTTATGAACCCGCTCTACAGCGTGTCATAAATCAGGCATAATCTAGCACATAAACGAAAATTCTGGCTCAGGTAAACCACTTTGAAAGTGCTCTACCTGTTCTAGCAGTAATGCACCTAGAATTGCCATAACGAAGCTATAAATCTATAGCTTCATACGGATCTAGTGCGCCCAACCTCCCACACGCCCCCCGATATCAGGTGAATTACAAAGTTCTGCGGGCGCTACGTAATGCGCCTGACACACTGACGTATGGACGTTGTAAAAATATAGCGAATGGGACTGCGCTAGATATCGGGCTGAAAAGCCGCCAGACTTCTGGCACAGCCCCGTTCATACATGTCCCCAAAATTGTCCTTTAGCACCTTAACAACGACCCGCAGCCTTTTGATGGTGGAAATTCCAGGTCGTTAATCTGCAGCGACGTCTTTTGAGGTTGCTGAAGACATGGTGGTTTTGCGGCTTTTAGCGAAGCAGAAGTGCTGAGAATAGAGCTATATTTCACAGCCCTGTTCCCAGCACAGTCTCTGCAAGCGTCAGGAAGCAGAGGATTTCTCAGCTCCCAGGCACCTAACCCTGCACATTCTGGCCTAGGGACCTAAAATAGCCCCAGGACTGTTTGTGTAACAAGCCAGCAATCAAGGCACACTGTGTGCTGCCCAGATTGCTGCTTGTGTCAAACTGACACAGATTATAATGTATTAGAATATATGATTATGCTAATACATTAAGTTTTTTTTTTTTTTTTTAAAAACTAAGAAACATAAAAATGTGGGAAAAAAATAAATAATAAAATAAAAATAAATATTTAATGGAAAATGTGCATATATTACACACACAACACACAACACACAAAACCTACACATATTAGGTATCCACATGACCGCAATAACCTGTAGAATTAATCTAACAGGTTATTTTGTGTGAAATATGAATGGTGTAAAAAATAATTAAAAAAACAAGAAAAATCAGAAAAAAATGTAGACAAAATTCTGCAATAATTTATAAGTGAACTTAAACTATTCCCCCACAAAGTAAAACTTGTCCCAAATAAAACAAGACTCTTCCTCCTCATCTTCCTCCTCTTTCCTCCTCCTCTCTTCCCTGACCACGCTTACCTGTATGTTTTCTCTTTTGTCTGTGCTTCATTCATCTGATGTATATTGTCTGTCTGCTTCCTGCTTAACCCCCTACAGCCAGAGCCAGTTTTGGCCTTCCTGACAGATCCCCGTTTTTACAATCCTTGTTTATTTGTGAAAAATATCAAAATATTGGAAAAATTGTGAAAAATTAGCCATTTTCAAACTTCCAGAATTTCTGCGTGTTAGACCGATAGTTATTCCACTCAAAAAAGTTTAAAATTAGCATCTACCATATGTTTACGGTAAGTTGGCATCATGTTTTAAATGTCTATTTTTTACAACATTAGGGGACTTAATAATGACGTAGTAATTTTTCTATATTTATAGAAAAATAGCAAAAGAGATTTTTTTTTGGGACCTGTCCAGTTCTGATGTGGTTTTGAGGTGCTTGTATGTTAGATACCCCAACAAATGACCGCATCTAAGAAACTAGACCCCTTAAAGTATTTTAAAAAGTTTTTAGGAAGTTTGTTAACCCATTAGGTATTTCACAGAAATGAAACCAAAGTGGAGGTAAAATTAAAAAAATTCACTTTTTTGCAAATTTTAAATTTTTATCCATTATTCATTGGAACACGGTAGATGTGACCAGTAGTGATGAGCGATTACGTTGACTATCGTCATTGGGTCGATAGTCGATATCGGCAATTATCAAGACGATTTCCGATAGTCAATAGCAGATTATCGCCGATGACCATTAAAGTCTATGGGAGAAGAACAACACCTTCATTCTTACACCCAAACAGGGCTGGAGAAGCTGGAATTAACATCCACAACAGTCAAATGGATACGTGCTACATCTTAGGCAACACATTTAGGTTATAAAAGCCACAGAAAAAAAGTCACAGATCATTTACTATCCCTGTCTTGTACCACAGCATGACCCTTAAACCTGCATGACCCACAAATTAAAAAGTGCCAGAAGGCAGTATGATTTGAACCATCATTTTACTTGAACTGGACATTGACTATCCCTGTCCTGGAACGCAGCATGACCATTAAACCTATCTGACCCACAGATTAAAAAGTGCCAGGAAAAGGAGTCTGTGAACCACCATTTTAGTTGAACTGGACATTGACATTATACATGTCCGTCCGTACCCGCACAGCATGACCCTCAAAACCTGCAATTAAACCCAGAATTTAAAGTGACTGGGAAATACGGAGGTCTTCTGAACCTACCCACCCACATTTTAGTTGAACTGGACATAGACTATCTCTGTCCTGGGCCACAGCATGAGCCCCAAACCTGCATGACCTCCAGATTAAAAAGTGCTGGAAAAAGGAGTCTTTGAACCACCATTTAGTTTCACTGGACATAGACTATCCCTGTCCTGGGCCACAGCATGAGCCCCGAACCTACATGACCCACAGATTAAAAAAGTGCCGAAAATAGGAGTCTTTTAACCACCATTTTAGTTGAACTGGACATTAACTATGTCCATAGAACAGAATATCCAGGTCACTCACCACTCTTGCATCTTAGTGTAGAAGCCGTATACACTGGTGCTCGTGTAGATCTCACAGGAAGCTCCGCTGGCTGGGCGGTAAGCAATCAAGAAAGAAGGCAGGTGTGCACGCTAAACTCCCGGCATGGTAGTAGTCGCAGACATCACCAAAATGCTTCCGTGTAGAAAACGAGCAGCTTTATTGTATAAATGGTTAAAACAGCACACAGAGCAAATAAAGCAGCCTAAGAAGGACTAACGCGTTTCGAGCTGATCTAGCTCTTGTTCACAGTCAAGTGTATGCTACTAGTGCTTCACTTAAATATAAAATTAAAACCAATCATAGTACAGCTTTCTGTGACGTCACAAATAGTGACGTAATGCTCTGAGGCGGAGGTTTAACGGGAGGCAGCCCGGCCATGGTAAATATAATACAAAATTAATTCATACAGTCACAATGACCATTAATAAATGTAAGTTAGATCAGTTTTATAATTCAGACCTACCGGAAACGGTATC
>JAODAL010072044.1:0-15278 GCA_025379985.1 Phyllomedusa bahiana
ATCGGGCCCGGTGGCCGCTCACTACAGGTGCGGGGGCGGAGCAGGCGCGCGATGCGTCTTACATCGCGCGCCGCCCCGCGGCCCCTTGGGAGCAAACAGAGGATCAGTAGTCCCGATGTTCAGCCTCGGCCGCTGCTTGCACGCGGGGTGCAGGCGGGGGCCGTGATGGCGCATGGCGGGTCTGACCCGGCCATGCAGCCGTTTGTTTGAGGGGGGGGGGCCCCTGGGTTAGCGCGCACAGACCGGCCTCGGGCCCGCGGGGGGGAAAAAACCCCTGTCCTCCCGGCGGGCCCGGGGCCGGGCCTGCGGCCCGGACCCTAGCGGCCCCCCGGGCAAATGCCCGGTTTGCCCTTTGGTAGGGGCCTGGTCCACTTGTTTTTTGTATGGGTATTGAGCGGGAGTGAACATATGCAAGCCCATTTTTTCAGTTTTTTAATTTGCAAAAAATCGGGAAAGCACGTTTATTTTTTTTAAACATTTACAAATGCTTGCTACTTTGTGTTGCTTATCCATAAAATATAAATAAAAAAATTTCAGTTTGGGGCTGTAAGTTTGAAAAAAAAGGAACTTTAAAGTATTGCAACCCCAATTTTCATTAGGTTAAACTTTTATTTATCCAAACAGATATAAGTAACATAGCGCCAAAACATGATTTGTCAGTGTAACGACTATGCACTGACACGGTGGACACTGGGTGTTTGGTATGGCTCCTCTGATCATTGCGGGCAAAGATGGTATAGGTGTAGACCATGCCAATGAGCGGAGTCTAAGGGGCCCCCGGGCAGACTTCACTGTGGGGAACCCCCCAGGTACTCCCCGTAAAAGTAGCCCCGCATGACACCCCAAAGTGGGGAAAAGGGACATGGGTGTGGCGGGGGTAATGGACCAGGCCGGGTGTAGCCATGGGCAGAGACAGAGTCCTGGGGCAAGATAAAAGGCAGGACAACGGCAGGAAAAAAACAGTAATGTAGGTACCCCCAACATTGGTAGCCCGGAAAAGCAACCCCAACAGCAGGGGTTTAAAAATAGATTTGGAGCTGGGGCAGGAGGTAGCTGACGACAAGTGGCAGGAAGCAGCGAAATACTAGTAAAATGGTGCAGCAGAGCCCTCTTAACCGCATTATGGGCCCCCGGGAGAACTGTGCATTCCCCCCCCCCCCCCCAAAAAAAAAAAAACCCAAACCCTCCCGGAAAAAATATATACTTATCAATCACTTATAACCACAGCCCCCCATATAGAGACCAGCGATTCAATACCCCACAATTTACATCAATGACAGAAAAACATGTTGCCCCAAATTTTTAAAATGAAAAAGCAGGAGAATTTAGTGGGCGGCGCGGTAGTGCGCCCGGCAAAAAAAATTTGCTGGACACGCCCACTTGTCGGTTGCCCCGCCCCTTTAAAAAGCCACACCCTCCCCCCAATGCATAACGGCTTTGGGAAGAAAGCCAGGTAGAGCCCCCTTTTAGCCCGGTATAACCCCCCTAAAAAAAGGTAGGCCCCTTCAGGCAGGTGTGCCCCTTTTGCCAAGTAGATGCCCCCTCTGTTGCCCGGTAGGTGCCCCCTTTGTTAGCCAGGTAGTGCCCCCCTTTGTTTGCCAGGTAGGTGCCCCCCTTTGTTAGCCAGGTAGGTGCCCCCATTGTTGCCAGGTAGGGCCCCCATTGGTGCCAGGCAGTGCCCCCATTGTTTGCCAGTAGTGCCCCCATTGTTTGCCAGCTAGATGCCCCCATTGTTGCCAGGTAGTGCCCCCTCTGTTGCCAGCTAGATGCCCCCTCTGTTGCCAGGTAGTGCCCCCATTGTTCCCAGGTAGATGCCCCCTTTGTTGCCAGGTAGATGCCCCCTCTGTTGCCAGGTAGTGCCCCCATTGTTGCCAGGTAGTGCCCCCATTGTTGCCAGGTAGATGTCCCTGCTGTTGCCAGGTAGATGTCCCCTCTGTTGCCAGATAGATGTCCCCTCTGTTGCCAGGTAGGTGCCCCCATTGTTAGCCAGGTAGTGCCCCCATTGTTTGCCAGATAGTGCCCACTGTTGCCAGGTAGATGCCCCCATTGTTGCCAGGTAGATGCCCCCTCTGTTGCCAGGTAGATGCCCCCTCTGTTGCCAGGTAGTGCCCCCATTGTTGCCAGGTAGTGCCCCCATTGTTGCCAGGTAGTGCCCCCTCTGTTGCCAGGTAGATGTCCCCCTTGTTGCCAGGTAGGGCCCCCTCTGTTGCCAGGTAGATGTCCCCTCTGTTGCCAGGTAGTGCCCCCATTGTTGCCAGGCAGAGCCCCCCCATAAAGCTAATAAAAATAAAATAATAAAATCCACTTACCTCACCAGGCTCCTGCAGCACGGCCGCTCCGGACGATCTCCTCAGCGGCCGCTCCCCTGCAGCCGCGCGTCACTTCCCCTGCGCCGCTGACCTGTATGTGCGGCGCACACACCGGCGCCAGACATACAGGGGGAGGAGGGAGGCGGGAGCGATCCCTCCTGCCTCCTCCCTGCACAGCGAGACTCCGGGCGGGTGAAGCGGGCGCATCGGCCGCTTCACCCGCCTGTGAGAACGGACCCGCGGCGACAGAGTAGCGCACTAGCGCTACTCTGTCGCCGCGGCCATTTAAAGAACCCCCGCCGCCTGCTGGCAGCGGGAGGAATGCCAACTCCCCCGGGAGGGTGGGGGGGGACCCCAAATAGCGTAACCCCCCCGCCAAAAACGGGAGAGTTGGCATGTATGCAGTAACTACAGCACTGATCTACTGAGACGCAAAATAACCCCTGACATTCAGAACCTCACAGAGACGAATTATCTGATCAGACGTTCTCTGAATGGTTCTTTTTCCCTTTTCTTCTCCATCCGGCCCAGACCGCCATGACGACTTCTCCCAACTGCAACTCATTCATCCAGAATTTACCACACAAACATCTTAGAATCCTCACTTTATCAGCACTTCACTACCAATTCCTACCTCTGTTATAGGCGCCCATTAGGTAAATAGATAGTAATGTAGCCCACCATTAAGTCGGTAGGTATCTAGAATCCAGTAGGTAGGTATACAGGTCCTCTGTAGGTTATAGGTCCTTCTGTAGGTTATAGGTCCCCCTGTAAGTTATACGGCCCCTGTAGAATATAGCTCCCCTGTAGGTTATATGCCCTCCCCTGTAGGTTACAGGCCCCCGTGTAGGATATATAGCCCCTGTAGGTTATAGACCCCCTGTAGGTTATATGCCCCCCCGTGTGGGATATATGGCCCCTGTAGGTTATAAACTCTCTGGAGGATAATTCAGAGGGGGGCTGTATACCTACACGGGCTAAATACAGGGCCTATAACCTGCAGGGGGCTATATACAGGAAACTATATACAGGGGATTATAACCTACAGGTGGCTATATATAGGGGCCTATAACCTACATGGGCTATATACAGGGGCCTATAACCTACAGGGGGTTTTATATAGGGGCTATAACCTATAGGGAGCTACATACAGGGGCCTATAACCTACAGGGGCTATATACAGGGGACTATAACCTACAGAGGGCTATAACCTACAGGAGGCTATATAGAGGGGGCTATAACCTACAGGGGGCTATATACAGGGGCCTATAATCTATAGGAGCCTATATACAGGAAGCTATATACAGGGGCCTACAACCTACAGAGGACTATGTACAAGGGGCTATATACAGAGGCCTATAATCTGCAGGGGCTATAACCAACAGGTGGCTAAATATAGGGCCCTATAACCTACAGAGGGCTACATATAGGGGCTTAAAACTTACGGGGAGCTATATACATGGACCTATAACTTACGGGGGGCTATATACAGGGGCCTATACCCTACAGGGGGCTATATATCGGGGGCTATACACAGGGGCCTTTAACCTACAGAGGCTATATACAGGGGCCTATAACTTACAGGGGGCATTTTACCTGCAGGGGCCTATATACAGGGGGCATATTACCTAACAGGGGTATATCTAAAGGGAAGATTTTACCTACAGGGACCTATCTACAGGGAGCAGCATTTTACATACAGGGGCTATTTACAGGGGGCAGTATATCTACCTCTACCTACAGAGGGCTTTATATCTACAGGGGGCTATAGATGGAAGGGGTAATAATTCTACTAGTACCTACAGGGATCTGTATACCTACCTAGAGGGGGAAGTATATCTAATTGTACCTACAGGGGGCTACAGATATTTACAGGGGCTGTTTATCTACTTGTACCTACAGGAGGCTGTATATCTTCCTACAGGGGATTGTAAATCCCCCTACAGGGGGCTGTAAACCTACCTACAGGGGGCTGTAAATCTCCCTACAGGGGACTGTGAATCTTACCTACACAGTGGGCAGCCAATCTACCTACTCAAGAGCTGTATACCAGAGCGTCCTACGGAGTCTTCAGAATACCTACCTCCTTTAATTGGTGGAGCAACCTTAACTACATATTTACTTAAATAGGGGGGCACCCATGATTAGCGGATAGGTAATTGGTAGGTGCTGATAAAGTGAAGAAGTCCTAAGAATGCTTGTAGTGGTAGCGCGATTCTGCAGGGACGCAGTTGCGGTCGGGGGAGAAGACTCGTCACGGCGGTCTAGACTGGATGAGAAGAGCACAAGGGAAAAACACCATTCAGAGAAACGACTGATCAGAGATAAGGTCTCCTGCTCTGATGCCTGGATGTCAGGGTTATTTTTCTTCTCTAGTTGGATCAGTGCTGACATTCACTATAGTGTGGTGAGTAACCTAGCTGGTGTCTGACCCCCGTATGTGATCTCTATATGGCGGTGTTGTAGGTATACCTGAGCAGGTGTCTGTACCATCTATGTGGTCTCTATATTTGGCAGTATTTGTAGGTATATACACACCTTGAAGCTAGTGTCTCTGACCACTATGTGGTCTCAATATGAGCAGCATATTCTAGCGCTAAGGTTATAAATGTTGTTATCTATAAAGGTGTAAATTGATATACCTGAGATGATTTTGTTGGTTGTGACGGCCCAGTGCACACTCTGCCCAGGGGCATAAGCTGTTGAAGCACGGCGCCCTGGACATGGCCGCAGTCCATAGCAGCGGCCGCGGCATGAATGGAGACAGGACATAAGCAGGGATAAGCAGGTCGTCTGCAACAGGTACCGTGGCATGGCCTGTGACAGTCAGCTAAAGGCCTTACACTTTTACGATCATTTACACCAGTAAGGAGGGTGAATTATTGCTGAACTCTACACCTGAGTTTTAAAAACCAGTATAAATAGATATAAACTCTATAGAAGCACCAAGGGCGACCAACGTAAGTGATTTTTTTAGTGGCCAGGCGACCCACTTTTATTGCCGTGCATTATTAGCGTAAGAAGCACCAGAAGGAACTGTACTAACTGTGTGAAACATCAAGATTCAGGCTCAGGTAAACCACTTTTAAAAGTGCTCTACTTGTTCCAGCAGTAATGTGCCTGGATTTGACGTACTAAAGATATAAATGTGTATAATACTACGGTTGTGGTGCGACACACCTCCAGAATGCCCCTGCATCTTAGGCGCATTACAAAGTGCCGCAGGCGCTTTATAATGCGCCTAGTTTTGGAGTGCGCCTTCTCATACATCGAGTGCACAGACTACTGGCGCAGCTCATATATACATGTCGCCCAAAGACTTTTAGGAGATGTGTCATATGTATCCTCCATGTGGGCCTCCATCTGTATCTTAAGGCTATCATGTTCTATTAGACGGATACTACCAACAAAATTGTTCTTGTTTTTTTAACTTTTGAAAGTTCACCTATGTTCATGACTTACTGGTTTGTCTCTCTGACTTCCTCTTGATGAGCTCTGCTAGCAGTGAGGATTGCTTGACGCTTCTTCTTCCATGCGGACTATGAAATGAGAGGTGTAAGTGTTATCAGCAGGATCTGCTAAGTATGGAGAAAGCTAACCCTCCCTCCCCCAGTGCAGAAAAAGAATACCCCAATATCCTTTTATGAATTGCTCTTTTGATTGTCCTGTGGGTCTAGTCTAATGCCTAATTTCATTGATCCTTGTGCTGAGAACAATAAAGTGATCATTATGTCATTACCAATAATTTGTATTGAGACTGCATAGAGATAAGCAGCACCAACAGTAAAGAGAGGTTAGTCTGCACTGCCATTAAGGAGTTTTACCTCTTATTTATCACAGATAAAAAGGACAACATTTTATATATAATTGTTAATTGCATAGGACTGCAGAAGTTAAAAAAAAAATTTAAAAAATGTCTTCCAGAAATATTGATTTTAACAAAAATACTCCTTTCTCAAAGAAATGTTAATTCAAATCCCCCACATTGTAAAGAACATAAGATGACTCTGCTAACCCAGTCCTACTCTAACACAGCCAAAGCTACAACAAGTATCTGAAGCAACAAAAGTTGTCAGCCTATTGTGTCTACTTTATTAGACCTTTTATAGCGGCGAGAATGCATTTAATTAGGATCATTTTTTAGATAAACAGTAAACACAAAAAATAGGATAATTTCTCCATATGTATGATTTACTGAATTGTATACAAAAATCAGATTAGGAGATTATGACATATTTACAATATATGTAAAACAACATACATGACTAATATCACATCTCAAACAGAATACAGCGCGCAAACATCATATTGTAAACATCATCGTAAAATTATGTCGAGCTAAGAAAAGTATTTTTCTCTATCCTTATAATCACTTCTTTACTGTAAAAATTTAGTAACAAAGAAGCAAATGCATCTAGGGTAACAATTGCATAAAGTTATTCAGGTGGTTCGTCTGCTGGAGACTCCCTCTCCGTCCACGCCTGTCCTGAGACCTCACAGGTAACTCTCCTTCTTGCTCTCGTGTTGCAAGGCATTAAACAACCCCTTCTATCTTCTTATAGGACACAACCAGTTACCCTCTCAAAATGGGACACTCCACAACCAAACCTCCACTTCTCTTCCTCTCACTCCTCTCCGCGCTCTGTCTGATTTTAAGCACCCCCACTTTCCTCTTCCTGTCACTCTGGCTCTCCAAATACTCCTCCAACTGCTGTCTCTCTGGTAGATTCCTTTACCAGCCACAGCTCTTCACCTTCTGTGTTTTGGCACCATCTACTGGGCAAGGGGACACACAGCAGCCCTTTGTTACAAGATGACTCTGCTAACCCTGACCAAAGATAACAAGTGAGCTGAAGAAAACAAGAATTGTCAGCCTATTGTGACCATTATGAGAAATACACCTTATTAGGATCATTTCTTACGTAAACGGTAAATACAAAAAATAATTTCTGCTTGATACCAGTCTTATGAAGCCAGTTCCCGTCTCCATATGTATGAATTAATGAATTGTATACAGTGTTTGCAAAAATCAGATTAGGAGATTATGACATATTTACAATATATGTAAAACAACATACATGACTAATAACAATCCTGCCCTTACATCTCAGACAGAATAAAGCACAAATCATTTGTAATAAAATTCTAATGCCATGTAACCTTACACATGTTAACAGCTCTTAAAATAATGCTACATACCGTAATTATCGTAATTACATATAGATCTCAATTATGAGTTATCTTGTGACATAAGGTAAAGAAGCCACTCCTGACGCTAGAGATTATTAAGAGAATGCAAATAAACTCTATATGTTCTATGGAGCTATGAATCAGATTGTAGGGAAGGTGTATTGTTTTGATATACTAGTAATGTACTATATGGAATTTTCCACTTTTATATCATTTTCACAAAATACTAAATCTGTAGACTAGTGTTAATGCTTATGTTTATATCAATCCTCTCCTGCTAATTAGGCCATATGTAACTGGTCTTTATACAGGTCACTCTGAAATTCCTTTGGATGCGGCGAATCGGGACAGATATCATGACATTGGTCATTATTTAGTGCGTGACGATGTGCAGTTCTTTGCAGGGTTTAGTACAGTACCTGGGAATTGATTAGGGACAGTACCTTCAATCAGGGATGCCATCAAGGCAGAGCACTTGTCCGGGGCCCTAATCAAATTGTCTTAAAAAGTGGCTAGCTGATATGGTGTTAGATAGGAATAGGTAATGGTCAATGGTCCCAGATAGTTCAGCTGTAAGGGGTCCTGAAATGACTTATGGCATCTCTGCCTTCAGTTCATTGTCTTTCATATGATAGTATGACATAATTTAATGCACTGGTGAAGACATAATGACCTATTCCGTCGCCATCCGTGGATAGAAATGGAGGTTTAAGAAACCACATAAGAATTCCCTCTTTCGGTGGTGGTGAGTAACTATCTTATTACATACCTGCATTTACTCGCTATTATACTGAATATAGTTTTGATTCAGTAGTTGAATATATGTGGGCTATCTTATTTAATAAGACAATAAAAGTTATATTTTAAAGGTAATTGTCTTCAGTGATCCCCATGGGGGGAAATGCCAGAGTGTATTAACATTTCTCACATAATAAACCCCCTGCCAATCTAGTACTGCTTCTCCAGTGGTCCTTGGAGGTCTTTGTTTACTGTGCTGCCCACGTGATCACTGCAGCCAAGCACAGGCCTCAATGGTCTTGAGCCATATACCCCTGAAGCCAGTTATTAAATGCAACGCTCATGTGGGTCACCCCTTCAGCACAGTAAACAAATACTGGTGGGGGGCACTGAAGTGACAGTGCTGGAACTGCAATACATTTATTGGGTGAGTAATTACTTTAAGGGTGAGTGTTGGTTCTTTTGTTATTTAATAATATTTTCCCCATTGGCCAATTATTTTTCCTAGATCTCAGAAAACTCCTTTAAAGGGGATGTATCGCTTCATCAGTTTGGCTGTTTTCTTGAAGCTTGATTCTCTCAGTTCCTGAAATCCAGGGGACCTCCCTAACCCCTATTAAAAGCCATTTAGCTGTGAAACTGATGATGGATGAGGAGGTCAGAGCATACACCGTTTTAAATTGTGATTTAGCCACCAGTCTGTCTTACAAGTGTCACCCGCTGCAGATCGTTGTCACAAGGGCCTTGCGATTGCTTTTGTGTCCATTAATTAGTGACACTGTCCATGTAGGAGGCTTGGGATCCTCAGTACTGGAGTTAAGTAAATGCGTATATAATGCGCAGGCTTCATCTCATGGTAGTTGGGGTTCCAACCAACTTGAGATAATAGAAAAGAGCTATTCCTAATACCATCAGAATTTGAGAGGACTAAATGTGAGTTGGAAATCAGGTTTTTAATACTGTGTATAGAGGTTAAGAAGTTATACTTAAAAAAAGATGTACGTTTTTAGTGTTTTTATAGATAACAGAATCAGATAGAGTTTTAGTTTGCCTATGGGCACAAGATCATAGACCTCACTAAGCTGGAATGGGCTACAATAACCATAAGTAAGCAAACAGCTGGGTGAGAACAAGACAACTGTTTTGGTGCAATAGTAAGAAAATGGAAGAAATACAAAATGACTGACAAAGACATGAACTGGGGACACCAGGCAAATCTCACTTGTGGTGTATCCTTGATCATCGTAGTAAGTGAGAGATCAGCTAAACTACACAGGGAGAACTGTTAATGATCTCAGGGCAGCAGTGGACCACAGTCACAAGAAAAACCATTGGTAACACATTACGCTGTAATAGTTTAAAATCTGCGCTGCCTGTAAAGGTCCTCCTGTTCAAGAAGCACATTCACAAGCCCATCTGAAGTTTGCCACAATCGAACACCATGATGATTCCTGTGAGTGATTGCGAGAAGGTGCCTGTGATTCCGAAAGACAAAAATTGACGCTATTTTGGGAACTTAACCAACTGCCTATGACCCAAAGAACACGACCCTGACTCAAACATACAGCCAAGGCAATAAAGAAGTGGCTAAAAAAGAAGCCACACTAATTTCATATAGTGGCCATACGCCAGTCAGTAGGCCTTAATCCGCATAGGAAACCTATGGAGGGAAGTTGAAGCTCCAGTTGCAAGTTGCCAAAGACGACACCTCAACATCTTATGATTTAGAGATGATCTGCAAGAGATGACTCAAAATTCCCATCCTGACATGTGCGCAACACCTCATCATCAACTACAAAAACAGTCTAGACTGCTCGTGCTTGCAACAAGGTTTTGCCACTCAAGTATTAAGTTCTTGTTTTGCCAGAAATAAATTTATATAATTTATATAATGTGATTTTTCTGAGGATTTATATTTGGCATATTCACTTCTCTCAATATAAAAATTAGCAAACCCTTAAAATTATAGCCTGTCTTGTCTTTGTCAGTGTGAAAAATTACACAGTCAGCAAGGGATCAAATAATTATTTCCTTCACTGTATCTTATCAAAACAGAGCAGCTCCCTATTCTTGCTATGTAAGACACCCAAGTATAATGTATTTTGTAAAAGGTCTGGACAAGGGCATATTTGTCCCCTGCCCTAATTGTTTAAAGGGAGCCGGTCATATTCAACATGCTATTTGATCTGCTGGCAGCATGTTATATAGCTGGAAGAGTTGAGTAGATTGATATATTTTTCTGTGGGAAAGATGCAATAGAACTTGTAATCTATTCATTTAAATCTCTGCTTATTCTGGATAAAGGAGTCCAGTGAGCATGAGCAGTTTTATCAGTGATTGATAGCCATCTTTATAGGCCATTCCAGCGCATGACAAGTTGTCAGCTCACGATAATAAGACCACCCTACTGACTCCATAACCCAGAATAAGCAGGGATGCTCTACAAATTAATAAAAATTCTACTGAATTTTCCCCCACAGAATAATCTATTAATCTCTTTCTGCTCTATAATATGTTATCAGCAGATGACATAGCTGTTCAATATGATCGGTTCCCTTTAAGTTTCCGGCAATCAAGAAATCTGCAATCAATAAGTTTTCTTCACCAAAAACAGATATATATTTGGTGGAACACAGTAAAGTGTATTTTTTAACTTGTGCTTCCCTCTAGTTCATGAGCTAAGAGCAAGTAATATTGGTTTAATACATAATGCGATTTGTGGTAGTCACAATATGAACTTGTAACACATGAGGCATACTATTTGGGTTGTTATAATGATGCCTTGAAAGGCTTGTGTCATCCCTTTTTAATATTGGAAATTATATATAATTGTTGAATTGCTGAGGCTGCTTGATATTGCAATTAAATACATGTTTGTGTGCTGATTGATTGGAACATTTCGGAGAAGTCATGGATAATAGTTTTTAAGCCCATTAAAAAATTTCCATGAGAAAAAATCCTTTTCATTGAGGGAAATGTCTTTTTTATGTATCGACCCATTCTTCCTAGGGTCAATTTTGTACTAACCGGCCAAATGAATAATCCATCCAGATTTAATTCACTTTTACACCTCCACATAAGATATGGAGGTGCAGAAAAAACATTTTTTGGCATGCCATAAATATATGTAATAAGACAACAATGAAGGGTGCCCATCGAATGAGAACATGCAAATTTTTCTGTTTGCGGCCCCAAAGTGCGTCATTAATCATCCTGAACAGTTGGTACACGCCGCATAGATAAAAGCACAGACAAGTTTCAGTACCCTTGACCTACCAAGCAGGCCCAGACTGTGCCACGAAGGCAAACCGGGCGCCATGCCTCCCTGTCGGAGCCGCTAGGGGTCCGGAGCCCGCAGGGCCGGCTCGTATCGCTCCGCCCGAGGGACCAGTGTTTCTCCCACCTCGTCGGGCCCGGTCCCGCCGCTGGTCGGTGGCGCCGCACGAGGGGCCGCATGGTCGCAATCAGCTACCGGGGGACACCTGTACCAGGGGACCCGAACAGGCCCCCCAGCCACACACGGGTGCACGGCGCGGTCATGACTACCATGCTTTATGCAGCCAATCCATCGGCCACCGCCTGCAAGAGCGGTGCGTCGAGCAGGGCCGAACTGAGAGCAGAATAAAAAATCAGCCCCTGGCTACAAGCCCCAGCAGCCCACATAACAATACCCGCTTAAAAAATTATCCCCTTGTTCTCGCACCTCGCCAACTTTTCTACAAATAAACTACACTGTAACAGCATCTTTCACCACATGGAGTGTTTTTGATGCATCTTTTGCGAGTCGCGTTTTGTGCAAAACGAGAGTTTAATTTTTGTACATTTCTACACAAAAAGCCCCAGAACCGCTCTGGGTGAAACAGTCTCACAACAAGAAAAGAAGAAACCGTGGTGCTGAGAAACCCCTCATCAACAGAGTCAGGTGTGCCTCGCTTTAACAATCCGGGACAACAGCCACCCCCCCGGTGCCCCCACCCACTGACACTCACATAAGCACCAACCACCTACAACCCCAACAATCACACATCAACAGAAGTCCAGGTACCATCACATGAATACAGCACTGACTCGCAACACAGAAGGAACACTTACACCTGCGACAGCAGAGACCTCCCAGTAAGACGTCATCTCTGATGGAGTTTGTTCTCTTTTCATTTTCTTCTCCATCTGCCCAAAACCTACATGACGTCATCCTGATGAGTTCCGTCATCCCCTTCCTCTTCCTTTCTCTGTCCGGTACAGCATGCAATTCTTGCTCAGCAGCTAGGTTGCCCACTACACGTCCTCTGTAGAATTTACCACAAATACATCTAACGAACTCCACCTCTTTTTCCAGCACTTTCCATCATTCCCCAAACAACGTATGTTTATACCCGACAAAATTAGAAAATTAAAAAATTGACAGATAAGTGCATGATAAATAGGTAACCCCCCGCATTTAGGTAGGGTAAACAGGGTTCTTCCTCCATTAAATTTTATTGGGTAGGTAGAGCAGGCCTACCATGTAATTTAGCCCCAGTTAATAACTAGCCAGGTAGCCTAGGGCTGCCCCCAGTAACTAGCCAGGATAGCTAGGGATGCCCCCAGTAAACGAGCGTCCTGGTAGCTAGGGCTGCCCCCAGTAACTAGCCCAGGTTGCTCAGGAGCTGGTCCCCCAGTAATAGCCAGGTAACGCTAGGGTTGCCCCGCAGTAATCAACCAGGTACTAGGTCGCCGCGCGTAACTACCCAGGTAGGCCAATAATTTAGCCAGTAGGGCAGGGGGCAGTAATTCTCGGCCAGCTAGGCCAGTATGTAGGCAGTCAAGGAGCCAGTATGTAGAGCAGCATGGACAGTATGTAGGCAGGCAGGGCCATCATGTAGCCAGCAGGGGCAGTATATAGACAGGCCCACACTTATAAAGACAGGGCAGGCATACTGTATAGGCAGACAGGCAGGTATACAGCTAGAACGGGCAGGTCTATATAGCTAGACAGGGTAAGGTAATATAGCTAGGACAGGGCAGGTATACAGCTAGACATGGGCAGGTATACAGCTAGACAGGGCTGGTATACAGCTAGACAGGGCTAGGCGTATAATAGAGCTAACAGGGCGGTACATACCAGTTAGGACAGGGCAGGTCATATCACTAGATAGGCAGGTAAACAAGGTATACAGGGGCTGGTTATACTCGCTAGGCAGGTATAACGGGCTGGTAATAGCTAAGGCAGGTATACAGGGCTGGTTAATATATGCTAGGCAGTAATACAGGGCTAGTTATATAGCTAGGCGGTAAAAGACAGGGCTAGTAATATAGCTATAGGTGCAGGTATCCAGGTAGCCAGTGCTGGTATATAGCTAGGCAGGTATACAGGGCGGTATATAGCTAGGGCAAGTAAAACAGGCAGTATATAGCTAGGCAG
This sequence comes from Phyllomedusa bahiana, assembly GCA_025379985.1. Classification (NCBI taxonomy): domain Eukaryota; kingdom Metazoa; phylum Chordata; class Amphibia; order Anura; family Hylidae; genus Phyllomedusa; species Phyllomedusa bahiana. The sequence continues at coordinate 13,639 of JAODAL010072044.1, forward strand.
GCAATAACAGGGCTAGTATATAGCTATGCAGGTAATACAGGTAGCCAGGCTGTATAAATCTAGCAGGACAGGTAGCCAGGCTGGTATTAGCCTAGGGCAAGGTATACAGGTATACGGCTGGTAATCTAGCAACTAGGCCAGGTATCCAAGGGCTGTATATAGCTAGGCAGGTTATAGGGACAGGTAGCCAGGGCTGGTATATAGTTAGGCAGGACAGGGATAGCCGCAGGGCTGGTAATATTAGCTAGCAGGTAGACAGGGTAGCCAGCGGCTGTATATAGCTGCGAGGGCACTCTACAGGGCTGGTATATAGCTAGGCATGATATAAAGGGCTGGTATATAGCTATGGCAAGTAATAGGTGCCAGGGCGCTGGTAATTAGCTATGTCCCAGTTATACAGTAGCCAAGGGCAGTAGTTTTTCAAAAAATAAGTTCTCTAAAAACTCAATACTTACCTGATGTCTTCCCTCCTCTCTATCTTCATCCCCGGAACGGCCGGCCGTCAGCAGTGTGCACGACGCGGAACGGGCGGCTTCAGCGCGATAGCCGGCAGTCACATCGTGAGCGCATGCCCCGGCGCCGTCCCTGGGATCTGACAGACGGGATCAGGAGATCCCAGCAGTTCAGCCATCCTCGGCCCGCTGCTCGCACTCGCTCTGTGCAGGCGCGGCCGGTCGATGGCTGCATGGTGGGTCAGTGACCCGACCGTGCACGCGTTGTGGCTAGGGCGGCCTGTCGGCCCCTGGTGTACAGGGGTTCGGCGTCGCTGCGATCGCGACCAATTGCGGCCCCTGTCTGCGCGCCACAGACCGCGCACCCCAAACCCCCCCCCCGGGACTCGGGGCTCCGCCGGGGGGGAGCACACTGGTCCCCTCAGCGGGCGATCCGAGCTTGGACCTGCGGCCCGGACCCCAGCGGCCCGCGCGGGCAACAATGCCCCGGTTTGCCTTGTGGCCAGTCCCGGGCCGGGTCGCGAGCAGGCGGCCGAGGCAGAACCGCTGGGATCTACCTGATCCCGTCTGTCAGACCCCAGGAGGCCGGCGGGGCCGGCTCGCGATGTATGACGTCATCGTGCGCGCCACCGGCTCCGCGTCCAGCACACTGCTTGCGACCGGCAGCGCCTCCGGGAAGAAACAAAGAATAGGATGGAAAAGACTCAGGTAATATAGGTTTTTCACTTATTTATAAACCTACCAGAGCCCTGCTACCATGTATACCTGCCTAGCTATAATACCAGCCCTGGCGACATGTATCCTGCCTAGCTCTATACCCAGCACTGCTATAAGCCTCCCTAGCTATAGCTACCAGCCCTGTATAACCTGCCTAGTCTATATACCAGCCCCTCGTATACCTGCCTTAGCTATATACCAGCCCATGCTACTGTCCAGCTACTATATACCAGCCCTGGCTACCGTGTATACCTCCTAGCTATAAACTAGCCCTGTATACCTGCCTAGCTTATAAAACTACGCCCTTTATACCTGCTACTATGATACCACCCTGTATACAGCCTCCTAATATACCCAGCCCTGTATACCTGCCTATATATACCACCCAGTCTACCTGAATACCCCTGCCCTATTCTAAGCTATATACCTGCCCTGTCTACCTGTATACCTGCCCTGTCTACCTGTTTCCAA
>JAODAL010072045.1:0-5000 GCA_025379985.1 Phyllomedusa bahiana
TGGGTGGCGGAAATCGGGATAAACGCCTCTTATTACTATCGCCGGGCTTGGTGCCAGCCAGGGGGTTTTTTCTTTCACCCCAAGGCTGGCACTCCCCCCTGAAATATTCCCCAAGAAATCCAACGCACCGGGGGTATAGGAAGACCGGTAACCGTCAGGAAGGACCCAAAAATGTGGGGGCCCGCTTCGGGAGCAGTTGCAGGCTGGTATTTTTAAAATTTTGGGAAAGAGACCAGTACCCAAATGGTTTTCCATTCAATAGTTTTCAAGCGCCGCTGCCCTTTTTTAAACCTTGGCTGGTTTAAAATTGGGGGGGGAAACCTCATGTAATTTTTTTTTTTTAAAAAATTTGTTTATTTATTGAAAATCTGAACCTGGGCATCCACTTTTAATGATTACAGGAGGTGCCCACGGGTAGGATTCTAAAGAATGATTTTAAAAAAAAATAAACGAGGGGGGGGCCCCCCCCCTTTTTCCCCAAAAAACCACCCCAAAGGGTTAAAAACCGACAGGGGAACCCTGATATTTCCCAAAAATTTGGGGAAGGCCCAAGGGCCCCCCCCCCCCCCCTGGTCCCCTGCTTTAAAGAGTACCAGCCGCACCCCCCCAAAGCGGACCCCCCCACATTAAGGGAACACTTTGACGGTTTTCCCCAGCTTTTCCCAGTAACTGGGTTTTGGGTTTTGGGCTAATATGACACGGGGGTTAGTGTCGGCCTTGGGGGGGACAACAACTACCGCGGCTGACCCCAACCCCAAAAAAGGCAATATTTAATGGGAGGCATTGACGGGACCCCTCCTTTAAATACACGGGTTTTTAAAAGGGAAAAAAAATAACACAGAAACAAAAAAAAAACCAGTTTATTTAAAAAAACTCTCCCTAAACACTGGCCCCTGACCATGTTAGTTTAGAAATAGATGTACGCTGGTCCGAATAGTCTAATGAATCCCAATAGTTTTTTAAACTCCACCCCTGAAGGCCCATGGTTTGGGGCTGATCACTGGGGGGAAAGGGGATGGAGAATGGGGCCCAGACCCGGGCCACCAAATCTCCGGGGGGGGGGGGGGGGGGGTTTTCTTCTTCCCCCCCCCCCAGGAAAAAGGGGCCCGTAACATTTTCCTCTCCCTCCTCTCTCACCCTGGGGCCCTTTAGTGCAAGACAAAATACAACCCTTACCTGACACCCCTAAAACCCCCCCTGCCCACTATTAACCCCCATATTCCACCCCATAGGAGATTTTACAGGGGTTGGGAATTGGTTGGGAGGTGCGGGAAAAAGTGAAAGAGTCTAAGATGTTTTGGGGTTTAATTCTGCGGGGAAAACGGGGCCCGGAGGGGAATGGTCTGGCGGCCCGGGAAAGGGAAAGGGAAAAAAGGGAATGACCCCCAAACAGAGAAGACGTCCCCTTTGGGGAGCACTAAATTTGATTGTACTGTCATCACATAATGTTGCACTGGTGTCTCCCCACTATATGGTCACTGTATTGGGGAAATATACCTCTGCGACCTGAGTACAACTGCTTCTACCCCCCCCAAAGGTCACTGTATGGTGGTATATAAGGGCTGCAAGGGGCCGATACAATGCTAATTTACCCCATATGGTACTGTATTTCAGGGAAAATTTGTTAGGAGTGTAATGGTTTATTTTTTAGGGTCAGTTTTGGCTGTATATCAGTCAATTTGTGTTGGGGGATGTTGTCATGGTGTGGTGGGTTTTTCTCCCGCACTTTTGTGGCGGGGATGTGGGCCCTGGGGCTTGTGGTATTATCCCGTCCCCTATGTTTGGGGCTGATGTTTTTTATGGTGGGAAAAATTTTTTGATTTTCTGTATAGCGGTATCATTGAAAATATTTGTCTCTGTTTGGTCGTAAACCCTACTGGAAGTTGTCCTTGTACAGCGGTAATTTTGGGGCACTGTACAACTTTTATATAGAGGTATCATCCCAATTGAACATTATCTTAAAGCGATCTGTAGGATTTTGTAATACTGTACATTACTTTAAATAATTACTATTTCCAGACCCTAGTGGGGGCCCTTTTTGTGTTGGCGCTGGTCTGCAGGGGGGGTGGGCATGATTTTGTTTGGGGGGGCGTGGTTTTGAGGTGTGTCCCGGTGTGATGTCATTTGTTTGGGGGGTGGGGGGGGGGCATGACCTTTTTGTGAAAGTATTTGTTTTTGGGGATGGTTAGAGCGTGGCCTGATGTGTCCCTCTTTTCAATTTTTCCCCCCCCCCCCCCAAAAATTTTGGGGGTTTGGGACCATGTGGGACTAATTTTGGGTCCTATGGCCACAGTTTTAGAGAAAGCCAAAAGGTAGGGTTTTTCTTCTCCCTTTGGGGAAAAGGTTCACTTCACTGTTCTATCCCTGTTTGTACATACTGCGTCCCTTTGGGTTGGGTTAAACACCCAAATGCCAAACCCCGGACCCATAGTTGGGAAAACCCCCCCCCAAGCTACCTTCCTTTAAAGCCCCTATTTTAACCCCCATGTAATTTTGGGAAAAATTTTCCATTCACTGGACAATTCATGGAACTGCATTCCCCCCTTTTTACAGCAGTAGAGAAATGATTTGCATTGGAATCAAAGGATTCGGCATTTGAGATGAGCAATAAAATCACCAGTTCCTCTTCCACTATTTAGCTCTATGTGGACACAGTATAGCTAGAGCTGCAACTAGGTTGTCCGTCTCCTGGGACAGTGGTTCAGTTTACTATCCTGTCCCTCTTTGTATATCCTTGTAGCTTGTTAGCACCCCCTACCACCCAGGACTCATGTCTGGTACTCCCCACCCCCATATAACACTATGGTGGCACTATTTTTACCCTATGTCTCTGGGCAATAAATTGCATTCTTCGGACATTTCCCTCCCTTTACATTGGAGTAGAGAGATGATTTACAGTGGAGTCAAAAGAATCTGGGATTTGAGATGAGCAGTGACCTCACCAGCTCTCCCATTTAGAAACATATGGGCACAATTTGGGGCTCTGTGGACACAGTATAGCGAGAGCCATAGCTAGGTTTTTCTTTCCTGGAGCAGTGGTTCAGTTTAGTGTCCTATCCATGTTTCTAGATACAGTGAAATAAATAATTATTTGATCCCTTGCTGATTGTGTAAGTTGACAAAGACATGACCAGCCTATAATTTTAAGGATAGGTTAATTTTAACATTGAGAGCTAGAATATAAAAAATTAAATCCAGAAAATCACATTGTATAAATGATATAAATTTATTTGCATTTTGCAGTGAGATATAAGTCTTTGATCCCTCTGGCAAGCAAGAGGTAAGACTTGATGGCAAAGCCCGTGGCGGCGAGCACAGCAGTCAGACTTTTTTTGTAGTTGATGATGAGGTTTGGGCACGGGAGTAATTTTGTCCACTCCTCTTTGCAGATCATCTCTAAATCATTAAGGTTTTGAGGCTGTCGCTTGGCAACTCGGAGCTTCAACTCCCTCCCTAGGTTTTTTTATGGGGTTAAGTCTGGAGACTGGCTTTGGCCACTCCATGACCTTAATGTGCTTCTTTTTCAGCCACTCCTTTGTTGCCTTGGCTGTATGTTTTGGGTCATTGTCTTGCTGGAAGACCCAGCCACGACCCATGTTTAATGTTCTGGTGGAGGGAAGGAGGTTGTCACTCAGGATTTTACTGTACATTACTCCATCCATTCTCCCATTGATGCGGTAAAGTAGTCCTGTGTCCTTAGCAGAGAAACCCCCCCAAAACATAGTGTTATGATCTTGTCCCTGACATCCTTAGAAAGCTCTTTGGTCTTGCCCATGTTGTAGAGGTTAGACTCTGACTGATTAATTGAGTCTGTTGACAGGAGTCTTTTGTAAAGGAGACTATTTAACCCAGCTGTCTTTAATGCAGGTAACAAGTTGTTTAGGAGCCTCAAACTGGCCCTGTAGGAGCCAGAACTCTTAATGGTTGTAGGGGATCAAATATTATTTTCCCTCAGCAAGATGCAAATAAAAATTTTTATAATTTTTTACAATGTGATTTTCTGGATTTTATTTTGGATATTCTGTCTCTCAATGTTAAAATTAACCTACCCTTAAAATTATAGACTGTTCATGTCTTTGTCAGTTGCAAACTTACACAATCAGCAAGGGATCAAATAATTATTTCCTTCACTGTACGTGTAGCTTGTAAGCTCCCTCTGCCACCCAGGACTCATACCTGCTAATCCCCTCCACTCCCCAACTACTCTACTGGTGTAACACTATGTGGGCATGACTTGGTGCTATGTATATGGCATTAACCGGTCACTTTATGTAACTGTATCCCTCCCTCTTCACAGCAGAAGACAGATGCTTCATAGTGCAGTCAATGAAATCTAAAAATTAAGAATAGGAGTGACTTCATCAGAGACCCCCTACATAACCCTGTCCCCTGACTCCGCTCTGTGCTCACCTGCACTATCCCTGGAAATAAATAGATGAAATCCCCAGTGTTTATGTGATCCTCAGGCGACTGATCCGCGGGATCTTTAGAAGACGCCATTTACACCAAGATCTGAAAATTTATCACCTGGAGATTAAAGTGATGTCCCCTCTTTGCCACCATCTATTGCTGAATTATAGTTTAAGAGTGGTTTCAGAAACAGGGACCTGAACGAGCCCCCGGACGACAATTCCCGTCCCTTGGATTTGCGTTATGTGGGACTACGGCGCGTGATACGGTTAGATTTGACCTTTTCAGAATTCTGGAACGTGATGGACGGAGCTGAGTAATCTCGATTTTGTTATATTTCTGTCTTATACCAGAGTCGGGGGGGCAGTAAAGGGGACGATATGACAAATGTAAAATATATGACAGACATTAGATGCAAACAGGTTATTACAGGCTTAATATGGAGATGGAAGAGCGGGGGAGATGAAATCAGTATATAGACAATGACTCGCTGTTATCCGGCTATACACCTTCCTGCAAGCAGAAGGAGATAGCAGGGATCGGGCTTCTAGATGTTCTTAAAGATTTTTCTTACCAGTGAATATAAGCTC